>JAULBY010009125.1:0-170133 GCA_032358315.1 Ophiocytium majus
GACAAAAAGGAGAAACTAGAGCAAAATATCCTTCATGCCGTCCAACACCTTCTCAATGTAGTAGACCGGGTAAAGGTAAAACTTGGGGTAAAACAAAATGATAAAATTAAAGGACATAGTAAATGAGATTCACCAAGAAGAAAACTTGGATGAGTTGAATATGAAAAAAGCCGCTGCAATAGGTGCAATGGGCTTAGCAACCTTAGGTTCACCTAAATCAGCATCTGGTCAAAATTTTCAAGGATTAAAAGATAAGTTTAAAGCAGGCATTACAGCTGTACAGAATAAAATAAAACCTCAACAAAAGACCGATGCTGTTTATGTAAAAAAAGATGCACCTTTAGTTTTACAGAAATATAAAGACGATAAGGGGGTAGGATATGGGTATGCAGAATCTAGAGATGAACAGATGGCTATGGATATGGCTAGAATGAATGCAACTGCTGACTTAATGAAGAAGATGGGTAAGACGCAAATGACAGTAGGAGTTGAAGAGAAGGATATAAAGATGTATCAAAATGCAGACGGAACGTATGCGGCTGAAATAACAGTAGTAGCAGGCGGTATAGAAGAAGGAATTGACGATCCAGTTAAACCTGGTATCTTAAAAGATAGATTAGGTAAACTTTCCTGTACAAGAGTAAAGGCAGCCAAAGCTAAGCTAACAGATAAGGGTACACATTATGCGAAAGCATTACAAAGATATTTAAATTACCACTGTTAATGATTGATACTAAAGACATAGAAGTATTTAATAAGGCAGTTAAGAGTAATCATAGATTTAAGAAAGTAACTGATACGCTGTATTTTGCTCAAATTCCTAAAACTGAATTAGGAGCTTTTGGACTTATAGTAAAAGACGCAGGAATTTATGCTTATCAGTACCCAGGTCATGACGGAACTTATTTCGAGATAGTATATAAATTAACAGGAGGACACTTCAATACGGCTGTAATAGGAAAAGTTGAAGACAGTAAGTTTATAGAGTTTAATTTAAAAGACTTCCCGGATGAGGTAACTGTTCTTCCAAGAGATGTAGAAAAGCAATTGAACGATAAAATAACAAACGCATTAAAATGATTAAATTAAAAAACTTATTACCAGAATGTGAAGAGTGTGGACGTGATTGGAATCACGGTCATGATCATGAAGCTTCAATGGCTGGTAACGAATTAAAGGACGCTATCTCAAATGCATCTAAGATTCAAAATATGATTGGCGATAACGATAACCTACCAGGATGGGTTTCTTCTTATATTACTCTTGCTTCTGATTATTTACATTCAGTTGCTGAGTATATGGCAGGAGAATCTGAAGAGATGTCTCAAGAACCAGGACCTGGATTTAATATGAATGAAGCTAAAAAACCTTCAGCAGGTTTAAGTAAAGAGAAAAAATCTGACATAGTTAAGAAAGCTAAAGCAGGTAAAGATATCGGTAAAAAAGGTAAGGGTTTTGAGAAAATAGAAAAAGCAGCAGGCGGTGGTGAGAAAGGAAAAAAGATCGCAGCAGCTGCAATGTGGAAGAACGCTAAACGATAATCAAAACATGAACCTAGACAAGTTAAAAGGACACGTTCCTGACAAAGTAATTGCAGATATCCCAACTATTGTGGATAAGTTTCAAGTGAATACTCCATTACGTCTTGCGCATTTTCTTGCACAATGCGGTCACGAGAGCGGTAATTTTAGATTAACGCAAGAAAATTTAAACTACGGTGCAAAAGGACTTTTAGGCTTGTTTAAAAAATATTTTAAAGACGAAGCTAAAGCAAAATTATACGAGAGAAAACCAGAAAAAATCGCTAACTTAATATATGGCGGTAGAATGGGTAACGGCGTAGAGACTACAGGAGAGGGTTGGAAATTCCACGGAAGAGGCTATATTCAATTGACAGGTAAGGATAACTATACTGCATTTGGAAAAGCAATCGGCGTTGATATTTGCGCTAATCCTGATTTAGTAGCTACAGAGTATGCATTAGCATCAGCTGCTTGGTTTTGGTCTAAAAACGGGTTAAACGCTATTGCCGATCAAGGAGCTACTGATGAAGTAGTAACTAAAATTACAAAGAGAGTGAACGGCGGTACAATTGGTTTAGCAGACCGTATCAAACATTTTAAAGAATTTAACACGTTATTGGCATAATATGGCAACAAGTAAACAAATCATAAGAAAACTTATTTTACAGGAAATTGAAAGAATGGAACCAAACGTTCAATCTTTTGAGGACGATCCTATTAACTTTATATTAGCAAAATATCCAACTCTAACAAAGACTTTAGAGATGTTGATGACTCCTGTATTTAAAGACTATATTACAGGTATTTATATAACTGCACCAAAGCCAACTACATTCAAGATCGTTTTACATAATGGACAGTTTTTCCTATTGACATTCTTAGGTAAAGCTTATGAAGCAACTATAGCAGGAAAGAAATTTTACCTGCAAACGATAGGTGAAAGAGAAAGAGCTACAAACGCAGTAGCTAGACTACTTCAGCTTGGTAACCCGATTGAAACAAAAGGCGCTGAAGGCGAAGAGCAACCAGCTGGGGAAGGAGCACCTGAAGCAGCTCTCGAAGAAACACCGCCAACAGAAGCAGATGAAAATGAAACAGAATCTTAAATAAAAAGCCCCTCTTAGGATAGAATCCTTTGACCGACCCGACCTTAAAAAAGCCGGGTTTCTTTTTGGAAGTCTGAAATAATTTACTTATATTTCAAGAAATTAGACAATATGAGAACACATACTACTATTAAAACCATGAAGACTGTTTGCGGTAAAGAGCTTAGCTACCTTGAAACAACAGGACAGGTAAATAAGATGCATTCTACTACAGGTCCTGCTGTAGTTTACAGCGAATCTGAAAGTAAATCACCAGAATATTACCTATTCGGTATCAAGTACTCCAAGAACGAATGGAAATCCTTAATAAATCAGCATAAAGCCGCTCCTATTGCAGAGGCAATGTCCTTTGGTCCTGAGTATTAAACTATTTATTAAGAAATAACGATATGGTATTTAATATTCAAAAGTTCTTATCTGAGAACAAATTAACAGGCCAATCTCAAATGAGAGAAGATGATAACACAGGTTTAACTATGCCAGTTGGCGATGATGAAGAGATGTTTGGTGACGAAGAGGAAGACGATTGGAACAAGCCTGAAGCAGATGATTCTGCTGAATTCGAAAAAGAACCTTCTGCAAAGGATGTTAAACAAGGTGATGCATCTTTGACAGGTATTCATAAGAAGCAAGCTCAATTACAAGACCTAGAAGCACAGAAAGATAGATTGCTTATGCAATTAAAAGGCGATGTAATTAGTATTGATCAATATAAGCAAGAAATTGGTAATATACCAATGCAAATTAAAAAATTAAGAGCCGATCTAGATAAAGCTATGAACGTTACAGTAGATGATAGCGACGATAGCGAAGAGGATGCCCTTAGGAAGGATCCGGCTACTTGGTTATAAAAAATAAAGAATGTCTAAAGTTAATATAAGTGATGCTATTAAGCAGGAGCTTATAAAATGTAAGCAGGACCCTGTGTACTTCATGAAGAAGTACTACACCATTCAACACCCTACTAGAGGTAGAATGACCTTCAACCTGTATCCGTTTCAGGAGAAAGTCTTACGCTTATTACAAAGAAACGATTACTCAATCATCAATAAGTCGAGACAGTTAGGAATATCTACCCTAACTTCTGCTTTTTCTTTATGGATGATGTTATTTGAGCAAGATAAGAATATTCTTGTACTTGCAACGACTCAAGCTACTGCTAAGAATATGGTTACTAAGGTAAGATTTGCCTATGATAACCTTCCAACTTGGATGCAGCTTCCAGTATTAGAACACAATAGACTTTCATTAAGACTTAAGAACGGTTCTCAAATTAAAGCCGTATCAGCAGCTACAGATTCTGCACGTTCAGAGGCGGTATCTTTACTTGTAATAGACGAGGCTGCGTTCATTGATAGAATCGAAGACATCTTTACAGCCGCTCAACAAACTTTAGCAACCGGAGGCCGTTGTATTGCGTTATCTACACCTAATGGCGTCGGCAATTGGTTCCATAAACAATTTGTTAGAGCACAAAATAGCGAGAATAATTTCCTACCGATAAGCCTACCATGGACCGTTCATCCAGAACGAACCCAAGACTGGCGAGATCAACAGACTAAAGACCTAGGACCAAGAGCTGCAGCACAAGAATGTGACTGTGACTTTAGTTCATCAGGTAATACAGTAATTGAACCTGAGACCCTAAACTGGTATCAGCTAAATACAGTGAGAGAGCCAAAAGAGAAATCAGATATCGGTCAAGCATACTGGGTATGGGACTATCCAGACAGTATGAAGACTTATATGGTTATTGCCGACGTAGCGAGAGGAGATGGACAAGACTTCTCTGTCTTTCATGTAATAGAGGTAGAGACTCTTATACAGGTTGCCGAGTTTAAAGATCAGCTATCTACAAAAGACTTCGCACGCAAGCTAGTCTCTAAAGCTATCGAATGGAATAATGCACTCCTTGTGGTAGAGAATGCAAGCATTGGATGGGATGTAGTAACTACTATACAAGAGATGGGTTATTCAAACCTATACTACTCGCCTAAATCAGAACTTGTAGGTACTCAAATCGATCTTTATGTTGCAAAGTACGACAAGGGAGATGGAATGGTACCCGGATTTGGTACAAACTCAAGAACAAGACCTTTATTAATTAACAAAGCAAGATCTTTTATCGAAGAAAAGACCGTAGTCATAAGATCTCAGAGACTTTTAGATGAGTTGAGAGTGTTTATATGGAAAGGTAGAGAGAATGCTGATGCAAGAGCGCAGGCTTTGCAAGGCTATAATGACGATTTAACAATGGCTTTTTTTATCGGGTTGTTTTTACGCGATACAGCCATTAGATTTAGACAAACAGCTATGGATTTGACCTATGCTAGTTTAAATGGCTACAGTAAGACCGGAGGAGACAGCGAATTTCAAGTTTATACCCCTGCAAACCACTATAGCCAAGATAATCCATGGCAAATGCCCGCAGGAAACAGCTACGATGATATTACTTGGCTATTATAACAAAGATATTTATTAGATATGGCAGAAGAACAAAAACAACAACCGCAAAGGAACCTATTTTCAACCTTAAAAAGGCTGTTCTCTACTGATGTTATCATCAGAAACGATGGTGGACAGCTAAGAACGGTAGACGTAGACAACATTCAAGTAGACGGTGTATTACAAACCAATGCACTTGTCGATCGTTTTAATCGTATTTATACGACTTCTACGTCTTATGGTGTTAATTTAAATTTAGCACAGAACTATCAATCAGCTCGTGTTCAAATCTATGCCGATTACGAGGCTATGGATACAGATCCAATCGTAGCTTCAGCATTAGACATTATTGCAGATGAATGTACACTTAAAAACGCACAAGGAGATGTCATACAAATTAGATCAGCAGATGAAAACATTCAAAAGATACTTTACAGCCTTTTCTACGACGTGCTCAACATTGAGTTTAATCTCTGGTTCTGGATTCGAAATATGTGTAAGTATGGTGATTTTTTCCTTAAGTTAGAGGTAGCAGAGAAGTACGGTGTTTACAATGTAATTCCGTTTTCTGCTTACAACATCGTAAGGCTTGAAGGTACTAATCCAACTAATCCATCAGAGGTGATCTTTAAATACGATCCAACTGCTGCTTTAGGTGCTACTGCAGGCTATTCGACTTCGTATCAGAATACAGACCTAGGAGTTACGTTCTACAACTACGAAATGGCTCACTTAAGACTGATTGGTGATATTAACTACCTACCTTACGGTCGTTCTTACTTAGAACCAGGACGTAAATTATATAAGCAGTACATATTGATGGAAGATGCGATGATGGTACACAGATTAACTCGTGCACCTCAAAGAAGAATCTTCTATGTTAATGTTGGAGCTATTCCTCCTGCAGAAGTTGAAAACTACATGCAGAGAATGATCTCTAAGATGAAAAAAACTCCTCTTACCGATCCAAAAACAGGTCAATATAATTTGAACTACAACGTTCAGAATATGCTAGAGGACTTCTTTATTCCGGTAAGAGGTAACGATCAATCTACTAGGATAGAAAACGCTCCGCCTTTGGAATACAACGGTATTGAGGATGTTAACTACCTTCTTAACAAACTATTCGCTGCATTGAAAATCCCTAAGGCTTTCTTAGGATACGAAAAGGATTTAACAGGTAAAGCAACACTTGCAGCAGAGGATATTAGATTTGCACGTACTATTGAGAGAATACAGCGTATTGTTCTTAGTGAATTGACTAAAATAGCTTTAGTTCACCTGTATGCACACGGATATGACGATGAATCTTTAACCAACTTCGATTTAACGCTTACTACTCCTTCTATTATTTACGAGCAAGAGAGAATTGCATTGATGAAAGAGAAAATGGACTTAGCTGCACAGATGATGGAGACTAGTTTCTTACCTACAGACTGGATTTACGATAAATTATTCCACTTCTCTGAAGAAGAGTTTGATGAATACCGTGATTTAGTGGTAGAAGATAAGAAAAGAGTGTTTAGAATGAAGCAAATCGAAGAAGAAGGTAATGATCCTGCAGAATCAGGAGCAGCTTACGGTACTCCGCATCAAATTGCTTCAATGTACGGTGGATATGGTACAGCACCTTTATCTGGCGAAAACGTTCCTCAAGGATATAATGAAAAGAACCCTAACGAACCTACAAAATTACCGGGAAGACCGGAAAGCAAGGTATCTTTAATTAATACAGCAGAAGATCCTTTAGGAAGAGATAGATTAGGAGTTTACGATATGAAAAATAAGCCAAAAACAGGTGAATCCGGTGATAGCTTAAAACATAAATTCCATGGAGGTAGTCCAATGGCATTAAAAGAGGATTATACTAGAACTACCGCCGCTTATCTTCAAAATAAGAGCGCATTAGAGTCTTTTAAGAAAAAAAGAGTTAATTTGTACCAAGAAACAAGTCAACTTCTAAATGAAGACCTTATCAAACCAGATTCAGATTTAATATAATACATTGATATTTATTAGTAAGCTAAAAAGTAATGATCAAACATAGCAAATACAAAAACACGGGTATTTTATTTGAACTTTTAGTTAGACAAGCAACGTCTGACTTAATGTCAAATACAGACTCTAAAGCAATAAAGATTTTTAAGAAATTCTTTACAAACACTGAACTAGGTAAAGAGTACAATCTTTATAATACCGTGTTAAATGCACCAAAACTTAACGAAACTAAAGCTGAAATGTTAGTTACTACTATTGTAGAGCAATCAAAGAAGCTTAATAGAGAAAAGTTAGATAAGGAAAAGTACAATTTGATTAAAGAAATCAAAAAACATTACGAGTTAGATAACTTTTTTAAAGCAAAAGTTGAGGCTTATAAAGTTTACGCTTCTACATATACCCTTATTGAGAATCAATTAAGTAACGAGTTAAATGATACTAAACAAATTATTGCCAATAAGTTAACTTTACTTGAGCATATCACTAAAGAGACTTTAACTGAGAGAAAAGTAGCTTCTAAAGTAGTAGAAGAGTTTATGAAAGAGGATAAAGAGATCAGAATTCTTGCATATAAGATACTTGTAGAAAAATTCAATGAGAAATACTCGGGATTATCTACAGAGCAGAAAGATTTATTGAAAGAGTACATAAATAACGTTTCCGACACTACAAAATTAAAGACTTACTTGAATACTAAGTTGTTAGAAGTAAAAACAGAGATAACAGCACTAAAGGAAACTACAAAAGATAGAGTACTTCAAATCAAATTGAATGAAGTCCTAAACTTTATCAAGCCAATGAATCCAAACGACAATATTAAAGACGAAGTTCTTATTGGATTAATGCAATACTACCAATTAATCGGAGAATTAAAAGCTACTAAATAATGAATAATCAATTTGCTACACAATTTTTAAGAGAGGAAGCAGATGAATTTGATTCATTAAGAAGTATGTTATCTAAATTAGGTGCAAGCGAAGATTCTGTTGAATTACTTGTTAATGCAGTAGCAAAAGGACATTTAGAGCCTTCAAAAGCTGTTGAAATTGTTAAAAGTACCACAATGACTGAAGACGGTGGTGCAGCCGCAGCGGCAGCTCCTGCTGGCGGTTCAACTACAGGCGGCGGCGTTACAAATGGTGCTACATTTACACCAGGTAACGGTGAACAATATGCAGCAGGTACTAGAAAGAAAAAATATCAAGAAGATGCACCGCGTCTTGCAGGCGAACCTTCAAAAACGAATAGCAGAGGCGCTAAAAACTTAAATGCATATAGTAGCGTTGGATTTACTAAAGCTCCTTCAGCTACAGAAGCCGGAAAGCATATTAAAGGTGTTGAAGTAAAAGACTTATGGGACGAAGATCCATTATATGAATCAAGAGCTTACTCAAGATTTAAAAAAGAGACTGCTGTAAGATCTAAACCAGATCAAATGCACGAGGCAGCTAAAATAATTCAAAATAAGCTACACGAAATAGAGAAATTACTAGAGTTTACCTCTCAAATGAAGAGTGAATTATCTGAAGGAGAGCAAACTTTGGAATATAAACATAATACTAAAAAGGTTTTCGAAAGAATACATAGAAAGGTTGTCGAAGTTTATACAAAAGTAAAAGGTCTTAAATAATGGCAAAAGCGAAGTCAGCTGGTAGTAGTACCAAAGTTTCATTCGGGAAAAGAAAAGTAGGTTCTGCACAGAAGAGTTTTAATAAACACAGTCCAAGGCCAAAAGCCTATAGAGGACAAGGAAGATAAACTATTTATTAGTATGAAAAATATACAAAAACAGTATACAGACCTTTTAGAAGGTAAAATGTCAAAACAGAACTTCATGCGTAATGTACGTATGGATTTCCCTCAGTATGTATCTCCAGTATCTTCTTTCGAAGATTCTATTAAGATATTAAAAGGAAAGCGTATTCTATCTGAAGCTGCAAAGCCAGAAGGAGTTTACGGACATAATCCAAATGCAGAAGCAGAAACTTCAAGAGGTATTGACCATTTAAACTACTACCAAGTATATCACGGTATTCAATATGAATTAGCTAAAATGCCAGAGATTACTGATGAGAATTATATTAAAGCTAGAAAGAAGGTAGTAGATACTATCTTAAAAGATCCAGATGCTTATAAAGAGCTTCAACTTGCTAATTTCAAAGCTGTAAAGGCTATGGATGAGGATTTAAAAATGAAAGAAGTTAAGGCTGATAACTTAAAAGATAAGCCTAATGAAATGAAAGTTATTAAGAAAGATGTTAAAGGAAATACTGAAGCTACTTTAGAAAAGAAAGAAGCTAAGAAATCTAAAGATGCCGGTATTAAGCAAATGACTCAAACTCCTAAAAAATCTAAAGGCGTTAAGGTAATGGAAGTTCCTGGAAAGGAAAAAGTACAAGCTTTGAGAGAGAATATTATGGCAGAGATGACTAAGATCAATCCTGAGCATGAGCATTTTCAAGCAGGTACACGCGTTAAAAAAAAAGATAATAGTTTAGTAGGTGAGATTACAGAATGGGACGGTGATACTGCTACTATCAAAACTGACGAAGGTAAGATAGTACATGTTCAAGGTAACGTTATAACTAAGAAAGATGTTCCTTCACCTAAAGAAGAAGCAGCTAAAACCGGAACTAGCGACGAATGGGCAAATCCAAAAGCACACATTCCTGAAGATGAACATAAAGTAGAAGAAAGCAGAGAGGATAAGATGAAGAGTTTAAAAGAAAAGTTAACAAAGGCAATTAAAAAAGAAATAGCTCAAGTTAAAGACGATAAAGGTGCGGTAGTAGCCTTAAAAGCTAATTCAGCTGATGCTCAGGAATTTGTTCAATCACAAGACCCCGCTGTAAAAAGCAAATTAAAAGTAACAGGATCCTAATATGAATAAAGAAGTTCTAATAGAGTATTTAGCATTCAAACCTCTACCTCAACAATTGAGCGAGGCTAGAGTAAATCCAAGAGCAAAGTTTTTGGTATCAGGAAAAGTACAAGCTGCAGATAAACCAAACGCAAACAAGCGTATCTATGATTACGAGACTCTACGTAGACAAGTAGCATTATATGAAGAAGGTCCAGTAGCAGAAAAAAGAGCCTTAGGCGAGTTAGATCACCCAGAAACTTCTATTATTAATCTTAAGAATGTTTGCCATAATATTACAAGAATGTGGTGGGAAGGTAAAGACTTATACGGTGAATTTGAAATTCTAGATACTCCTTCAGGTAATATTTTAAAAGAATTATTTCTTGCAGGTATCAACGTAGGAGTTAGTTCAAGAGCAATGGGATCTGTAACACCAATAGGTGAAGGTCTTGTTCAAGTAGGAGAAGATTTAGAATTAATTTGTTGGGATTTCGTTTCTACACCATCAACTTACGGTGCATACGTAAAGCCGGTAGGAGGATTAAATGAATCTTACGCTCCGCAACAATCACATACAAAACAAGACAACATTAATAGACTTATTTCAGATATTATTTGTACACAATCAGGTGTATGCTGCATTAAGTAAAAATAAAAATTTTTAAGCTAAAGGACTCCTTCTCAAGGAGTCTTTGCTATTTATAAGAGTATACCATCCTAATATGGTATCTTTTTTTTATCTTATTACACTTATATTGCCACTAATCTAATAGGCAATCCCCGAAACAACTTTACAAATGGAAAGTAATCAAGAACTGTTTAGACAGGCTATCCTTGATGCTAAGGCAGTACGCGAGACATCTCTAGCTAGCGCTAGAACTACTCTTGCAGAACACTTCGAACCTCTAGTTAAATCTATGTTCCAAGAGACTGTTGAAGGTATGGACGAAGCTGAATCTACACACAAGAAAGACGTTAATGCTGAAAAAGCAGGACGCAAAGTTGCTAAAGACATCGAATATGATGACAAGCACAAAATGCATGAATCAGATATGGATGAGTCTACATTAGACGAAATCTTAGCTGAATTAGATGCTTTATCTGAAGATGACAGTATGGAAATCGAAGAAGGACACGTTCCTGAAGATGGCTACACTGGTAAAAGTCAAAAAGGTCAAACTGGTTATGACGAAAAAGCAAAAACATCTCACGGAGATCACAAACTTCACGAAGCTGAAGATGATGATGATACTGAAGAAGATGATGAAGATGCTGAATTCGACGACAAAGCTGAAGAAGCTGGCGAAGATTTAACAAAAGGTATCGAAGGTGCTCATGATGAAGAATCAAGCGACGAGCAAGAAATGATCGACATCACTGTAGGTGAATTGAAGGACATCATTCGTGATGTATTCATGCAAATCCAGGGTGGTGAAGCTGCTGACATGGGAGCTTTAGATGCTGGTACAGATTTAGCTGCTGATTTAGGTACTGATGCTGAAGATGAAGAAGAAATTTCATTAGATGAGATTTTAGCTGAGTTAGAGGCTGAAGACAAAATGGAAGAAGGCGCTTTACCTGGAGAAATTCCTGGCGGTCAAATAGACCCTAAAGCTGCTAATACGTATAAAGTTGAAGCTGAATTAAACGAAGCTGTTAAGACTATCAAAGCTCTTAAGAGTGAGTTAAACGAAATCAACTTATTCAATGCTAAATTGATGTACGTTAATAAGATTTTTAAGGCTAAAAACCTTAACGAATCTCAAAAAACAAGAGTAATCGACGCATTTGACAGAGCAGTTTCTGTTAAAGAAGTTGAAAACACTTACAGAACTTTACAAGAAACAATTAGTGCAGCACCTAAAAAGTCTACATTAAAAGAATCTGTAGGGTTTGCTTCTAAAGCAATGGGTAATGCTCCAGCTAGACCTATTGTTGAAGCAGATGCTTTCGTAACAAGATGGCAAACACTTGCTGGAATCAAATAAATTTAAAAAAACAAAACACATTTAAAATGTCAAATTTAGTACAATCTCTATTAGAGAGCGCTAATCCATACCAAGATCAATTGGGTGTTAGCCAAAAATTGTCTAAGAAGTGGGCTAAAAGTGGTTTACTTGAGGGTTTAAAAGACTACGATAGAAACAACATGTCTGTTATCTTAGAAAACCAAGCTAAGCAATTAGTGATGGAGCAGTCTTCAACTGGTGGTAACGTTACAAACGGTGCTACTTTCACACCAGGTAATGGTGAGCAGTGGGCTGGAGTAGCTTTACCGTTAGTTCGTAAGATCTTCGGTCAAATCGCTGCAAAAGAGTTCGTTTCTGTTCAACCAATGAACTTACCTGCTGGTTTAGTATTCTACTTAGATTTCCAATATGGTAACAACATTCCTTTACCATTCCAAAAAGGACAATCTGTATACGGTAACTTAGTACAAACAAACAACAGTGGCTTTGGTAACGATGCAACTGGTGGTTTATATGGTCAAGGCCGTTTCGGTTATTCAATTAACCAATTCTCTGCTTCTGCTACACCAACTGCAGTTGCTCAAGCTACTATGCAAGATGTAAACTTTAACCAAGCTTATTCTGGTTCTGGTAATAACTCTCAGTTAGTTAAATTAACTTTCACTACTGCTTCAATTAGCACAGTGATGGATACTAACGGTGTACGTGCATTTGAATTATCAGGTAGTGCTAATATTACTCCAGCTAACGTTATCAATGACTTTACTCAATTAGATAACAGCGGTAATATCTATTTCTTCGTTACTAGTTCTACAACAACTCAGATTAACGCTCAATCTGGTTCTGCTGTTGTATTCTACAACAAAGCTACTAACTTCCAAACTAGAGGTGATTTTGAAGATGCTCCACAAGACACTCCAGCTCCATTCTCTAACCCGAACGCTGCTAGTTCTGCTTCAATCGTTATCCCAGAGATCAACGTACAAATGAAGTCTGAGACTATTTCTGCTAAGACTCGTAAGTTGAAAGCACAATGGACTCCAGAATTTGCGCAAGATTTGAATGCTTACCATAGCTTAGACGCTGAAGCAGAATTAACAGGTATGTTATCTGAGTACATCTCTTTAGAGATCGACTTAGAGATCTTAGATATGTTAATCGAGAATGCTCAAACAGTTGCTAACTGGTCAGCTCAAATCGGTGAGCAAATCAACGCTGCTGGTACTGCTTACACAAGCAACACTAACGGTGCTTACTACAACCAAATGTCTTGGTTCCAAACTTTGGGTATCAAGTTACAAGCGGTTTCTAACAAAATCCACCAATTAACTTTACGTGGTGGTGCAAACTTCATGGTTATCTCTCCAACTATCGCTACAATCATCGAATCTATTCCAGGATTTGCAGCTGATACAGATGGTGCAGCAGATACAATGAAATATGCTTTCGGTGTACAAAAGATTGGTGCTTTAAACAGCCGTTACAAGGTTTACAAAAACCCTTACATGACTGAAAACACAATCTTAATGGGCTTCCGCGGTAACCAATTCTTAGAGTGTGGTGCCGTTTATGCTCCTTATGTACCATTGATCATGACTCCATTAGTGTACGATCCACAAACCTTCACTCCACGTAAAGGTATCATGACTCGTTACGCGAAGAAGATGATCCGTCCTGAATACTACGGTTTAGTACACGTTGCTAACTTAAGTGTTGCTCAAGCTAGCTAGTCTAGTCTGACAATATCAGTATAAAAGAAAGACCAGCCCCGTAAGGCTGGTTTTTTATTGTCTATTCTACTATTTATATTAAAATCCGCATATGGCTTCTTTAACTGGAAATCTTATATCTTCTACTTATCCATCTTTATTAAAGGTAGGTACCAATAACACAGCGTCAGCAAACCTTAATAACGTAACAGATGGTGCTGGAAACACTACTAGCCTTTTTGTATCAACTGCCGGAACAGCAATAAGCGGATCTTTTACAGTATCCGGATCTACGATCCTATCAGGGTCTACAATTATAATAGGAACCTTGGCTGCTACATCTTCTAATGCAATTTCTGCATCTTTTGCTGCAACAGCTCAAACCGCTTCTTACGTTCTTAACGCAATAAGCTCTTCTTACGCTTTAAGTGCATCCTATGCATTAACTTCTTCAAGAGCGATTAGCTCTTCTTATGCTTTAAGCAGCTCTTATGCAATCACTTCTTCACTTCCACTTTTAGGAATTATAACAGCTTCAGTTAATGCTTCAACAATAACCTTTACAAAAGGAGATCAAACTACTTTTAGTGTTGTTGTATCACAATCTGGATCTGTTGAATCTGCTTCTTATGCAACGTTTGCACAAAATGCAAGTACTGCATCTTATGCAGCAAATGCAGACTTATTAGACGGTAAAGATTCTACATTATTTGCAACTACAGGATCAAATACTTTTACAGGAAATCAAACAGTTAGCGGTTCTATAACTCCTGGAGGATTAGCCTATGATTTAGGTTCTTTAGCAAATCCATGGCAAGAACTATATGTTTCTACAGGATCTGTCAACTTCGTAAATAACGGAGCAGTAGTTTCTACTCTAACTACAACCACTGCTGGTGTAACTTTTGCAAACGGCACAATTGGTGTAGGACCTACCGAAGAAGGATTCGGCCAATACGGAGGAGCGCCTCCTGCTCTTATGAACACTGAAATTGGTGTACGAGGACCTTCGACTAATGCCGGTAGCACATTCGACTATGAAAACTTAGTATTCGGTATTGATGTTATGAATTATATAACAGCTGGATCTGCTCTAAGAAATATCGGTATAGGACAAGGAGCTGCATGTAACATAACAACAGGAGATGATAGCATCGCAGTAGGATATAGAAGTGGACATTATAATCGAACTGGAACTGGAAATATAACTATCGGTACTGAAGCTGGATTATTTGTAGGACGTTCTCAAACTCCTCTTTATAATACTTTTGTAGGAGATCGTTCTGCAACAGCTATGGGAGAGGGTAGTTATAATACAGCTTTTGGTAACCGTGCATTATCAGGATACTTTGCTACTACTACATCGAATTTATTTAGTAATAATACCGCTATAGGAAATCAAGCCGGCTATAACCTAAGCGGTACCTCTACTAATAATATATACATTGGATCAAACGCAGGACCAACTGCTTCTTTTCAAGAGACTTATAAGTTCTACGTAAGTAACGGTGATGCAAATCAGCAGCCGTTTATGTACGGTGATATGACTAACGCTAGTAGAGCAT
Organism: Ophiocytium majus; assembly: GCA_032358315.1. Classification (NCBI taxonomy): domain Eukaryota; class Xanthophyceae; order Mischococcales; family Ophiocytiaceae; genus Ophiocytium; species Ophiocytium majus. The sequence continues at coordinate 15,180 of JAULBY010009125.1, forward strand.
TAAGTATTAATGCAGTACTAACTGTAAGTAGTTCATTAGTATTACCACCGCAAGGAGCACCAAGCACACCAGCATCGGGTACAATATACTTCAGCAACGCAGACACTCATTTTTACGGATGGAACGGATCTACTTGGAAACAATTAGATAACTAGTAGAATTAAGAGAATAAATACAAAGAGCCCCTGGAAATGGGGCTTTTTTATTTACGTTTAGAAGCTATTTATTTACATAGTAGTTATAACCAAAATTAATCTATGGAGAAGCAAAAGAGGGTTTTAAAGGGTGAGATTAAGTATAATGTAGAGTTAAACGAAGAACAGAAGGAAGCCAAGAGGCTTATTAGAGAGAATCAAATAGTAGTTATAACGGGAAGAGCAGGGTGCGGAAAATCTCTAGTATCGGCACAAGTAGCATTAGACTTTGTATTTAAAAAGGAATATGAAGGTATATATGTTACGAGAGCTGCAGTAGAAGTAGGTCATTCTTTAGGTTTTCTTCCTGGAAGCCTTAATGAGAAGTTTGATCCATATCTTGAAGCATTTCAAGAGAACTTAATTAAGTGTTATAGTAGAGAAAAAGTTGAGCAGCTAATTCTAGATAAAAAAGTACAGGCACTTCCGGTACAGTTTATACGCGGAAAGACAGTAGATGATATCTTAATTGTAGAAGAGGCTCAAAACTTAACAAAAGCTGAAATGCTAGCAATCCTAACGAGATTAGGTAAAAGCGGTAAGATTATTGTCAACGGAGATAATGAACAGATCGATATAAAGAATAAGACAGGTGAGATGAATGGTCTTAGTTATGCAATTGAGTTATCAAAAAAGATAGAAGAGATTAAGTGGATTAAGTTAAAGGAAAATCATCGTTCTGACTTGGTAGGTAGAATATTAGATTACGAATACGGAAATTAAACAAAATAAATGGCAAATCCTACAATATATGACGGAAGTCCAGGACCTATCTCAGGTAGTACTCCTTTCGGATTTTACGATAATGATACAGAATATCAAAATGACGGACCTAAAGTAGCGAATTACTGCGCTAGAAAATTAGGATATCCAGTACTTGATGTCGAATTAAACGATTTAAATATTTATGCCTGCTTTGAAGAGGCAGTTTCCATATACGCAGAGGAACTTTATCAATTAAAGATTAAGGATAATTACCTTACTTTAGAAGGTCAGCCTACTAGTTCACTTCTTAATAATACTGTAGTCTCCCCTAACCTAACTAACTTAGTTAACATAGCAGAGACTTATGGTCAAGTAGCTGGAGTTGGAGGATTTGTTAGTTGGAAGAGCGGCTCTTTAGAATTAACTGCAAGCGTACAAAATTACGATTTATACGAGTGGGCTGTGAATACCCAAGGAATGGCTCCAACTGATAGATTAATGGTACAAAGGGTAATGTACCAAGCCCCTCCTGCATTGTACATGTACGGATACGGTTCTTACTATCCGCAACTAGGCGGAGTAGGTGCATGGCCTGGGAGCTGGGGTGGAGCAGGATTTGGCGGAGGGTTCGGCGGTGGGAACGCAGTTACTTACTACCCTGTATTCTGGACAATACAGAGAATACAAGAAGCAGAAATGCAAAATACAGTAAATTTACCAGCTTGGACTTTTGAATTAATAGGAACTAACCTTAGAGTCTTGCCTATACCTTATGGAGAAGGTGGACGTATTTCATTACAGTATGCATTTCAGTCAGATTTAATGAGCTTAACTGAGAATAGTCCTTACGGTGATAATCAAGGATTAGTTGCTAACCCATCGATGGCACCTTACGGGTTAATTACTTATTCAGATCTTAATCAACCTGCAAAGCAATGGACAAAAGAGTATACAGCAGCTCTAACTTCGGAACTATTGGGTTTAATTAGAGGAAAATATACAGTAGTTAATATACCTGGTGCAGAAACTACTTTAAACTTTAATGACTTAATTACAAGAGGTAAGGAAGCTCAAATAGCGTTACGTGAGAAGTTAAGGCTTGACCTAGAAGATATGTCAAGACAAAAACAACTCGAAAGAAAACAATCAGAGAATGATTCTCTAGAAAGTACATTAACAAATATACCTTTAATGGTGTATGTAGGATAAAAACAAACAGATGGCATTATTTGGAACAGTTAGAGATGCAGGAATGCAAATTGGGGTAGCACAGGAGTTCGTTAACAACGTAGCTACACAGCAAATTGGTTACTATAAGGTAGTTCTACCTGATACACAGCCTAATGTCTATGGTGAAGCGCTAGTAAAAAGCTATATCGGGCCTGTTTTAATAAACTGTTTAATTGTAAGAGGAGATTTTAATACAGTAATTGATAGTTACGGACCAGATGTTAGACGAGAAGTTGGATTTAGATTCCTAAAAGTAGATTTACGAGCAGCAAACGTAGTTCCTGAGACTGGCGATATTGTAATGTATAATGAATTATACTACGAAGTAGATAATACCAATGAAAACCAATTATTCTTAGGTAAGGATCCTGCTTATGCTTATTCAGAAGGATTAAACGAGTTTGGTACAAGTTTTTCTATCATATTATTCACTCACCTAACAACACCAGAGAGATTAGGTATAACACAAGAAAGACTATAATATGGCAGGAGGAATACAACAAGTTAGGCCGCAGAACCGAAGAGAGTTCATGGACAAGATTATTACTCCTACCGATCCTAGGTACGGTAATCCTAATATTGTGTTTTCTGATCCTTTTAAACCAGGACAACCTGAATTTAATCGTGCATACGAAACAAAATTTACAGAGCTTGATAATAAAAAGTTTTCTATCGGAATTAAAGATCATACTGAAGCTATTCAGTATTACTTTGATGAAGTCTTAAAGCTAACTGTTTATCAGAATAACAGTACCATCCTAGTTCCTGTTATTTACGGTACTCCTGAAAAATGGAAATCTGTACAGAGAGACGGGTATTATAGAGATGGAGCTGCAAAGATTATGCCTCCATTACTTATGTATAAAAAATCAAGCGTTGTACAGAATAGAGAACTAGGTAATAAGCTAGATGGTAACGTAGCACATAACGTGCAGTTATTTGAAAAAGCTTTCTCACGTAGAAATATTTACGATAATTTTCAAATCTTACAGGCTCAAAAGCCTCAAAAAGAATTTGTAGTTGTAGTAACTCCCGACTATGTAACTATTACTTACAGATGCGGTATTTGGACAAACTACGTAGAGCAGATGGATAAATTAGTAGAGTCATTAAATTTTGCCTCTAATTCTTATTGGGGAGATCCTTCAAGATTTCAATTCCTAGCTAAGATTGATACCTTTGACGATATTCAAACTTACGAACAGGGAGAGGATAGACTTGTTAGAACTGAATTTAATTTAACCCTAAACGGTTATTTGATTCCAGATACATTAAATGCATACCTTGCACAGTTACAAAACAGAACTTATAATTTATGTAAAATAGTATTTAATACAGAGCAGACATCATGAGTAGTGTAAATGACATAATTGATCAGATTAATAGATTATCAGGGACTAGAATACCCTCTTCTAGTGTAAACATAACTTCAGGAGCACTATCTCCTGCACCCTACCCTACTGCATCCCTATACATACCTGCAACAGCTCCATACGGTACAATACCGACCGAAGGTATTCGTCCAGGCGGTATAATTACTTCAGAGCAAATTTTAAGAATTATTAATGCTCTAAATGGTGTTAATGTAGATACTATTATTATATCAGGAAGCTTATTAACTTCTGGATCTAATGTACTTAATGGCAGTTTAGCATTACCCTTTATCGAAGAAGGAAATTTCTTATATGTTTCTGGAGGATTAATTCAAGGAAGAGATAGTATAACAAGTGCATCATTTGCAGTTAGTTCTTCCTATGCCACTACTTCTTCACTTTCACTATTAGGAATTGTAACAGCTTCTGTTGCTGCTTCAACAATTACTTTTACAAAAGGCGATCAAACTACCTTTGATATTGTTATATCTCAATCAGGATCTGTAGAATCCGCTTCTTATGCAGCATACGCTCAGAACGCAGGAACTGCGTCTTATGCATTAAGTGGAGATTTTAAGCCTTTCCAAATATCAACAGGGAGTATAACAGCTAGCGTCAACACCGATCCTACAAGCTTATTTTTAATTCAATCACAGAGTATACCTTTTTTTAATATTGCTTCAAACAGCAATACTACAGTATATAGCGATTTGTTTATAATAAAAGGATTTACCTCACAGCAGCCCGTTCTAACAGTAAGTCAGAGCATAGTCAATATAGCAACTCATTCTATTGATCCATCTGGTACAACGGTGGCTGGAAACATATACTTTACCTCTAGTTCTATGTATATTGGATTAGAATAAATTAAATATATTTTAACTTAAAATTTAAACAACAATTCCGATATTTATTATCGGGAACAAAATAAAGCCCTTAAAAACAAAAACAAAATCAAATGGCAAATTGGAAAAAAGTCATCGTCTCTGGTAGTTCAGCCCAGTTAAATCAACTAAGCGTTGATACGAGTGTCAATATTACAGGTTCGTTAAACAGTACGGGAAGTGTCTTCCTTAAAGGCTTACAAAATAGCTCGCAAGCTAGCATTGTAGGATTTGACGCTGCAACTGGACAATTGTACTACCAAGGTACAGGTTCATTCTCAGCAAATTCTGCATCTTATGCATTAACTGCTTCGTACATTAATCCTTTAAATCAAGATGTATCGATCTTAGGTAGCTTAAGTACTACCGGTTCAACTAACTTATCCGGAAGTTTAGGAGTTACAGGATCAAGTTCTATAACAGGAAGCTTAAGCGTTGCAGGTGCTACCACTATAACTGGAAGCTTAACTGCACTAGCTGCAGTAGACATAAGCGGAAGTTTAGGTGTTACTGGTTCTACTGGATTTACAGGAAGCTTAGGAGTTACAGGATCAAGCTCTGTAACAGGTAGCTTTAACGTTGCAGGTACCACTACTTTAACAGGTAGCTTGAATACACTAGGTGCAGTAGACGTAAGCGGAAGCTTAGGTGTTACCGGTTCTACCGGATTTACTGGAAGTTTAGGCGTAACCGGTTCTACTTCTGTAACTGGAAGCCTTACTGTTGCCGGAGTTACTACTATAACAGGTAGCTTAAATGCATTAGCTGCAGTAGATATTAGTGGAAGCTTAAGTGTTACAGGGTCTACTGGATTTACAGGTAGCGTAGGTATAACTGGTTCATTAAACGTGACTGGTTCTTTAATTGCACAAGGAGCAAATATTACAGGATCATTTACAGGATCATTCTCTGGCGATGGCGCTGGATTAACAAACATTCCTGCTTCTGGAATTGTAGGTTTAAGTACATCGGCAATTGCTAGCGGTTCTGCAACAGCTTCAATTTCTCCAAACGGTGGCTTACAAGTTAATACAAATACTACAATTACTGGATCTTTAACCGTAAGCGGTTCAGTAGGAAGTTCATTCGACATTAATGCAGATACATTCATATTTACTGGATCTTTAAGTACAACAGGATCTGTTAACTTTACTGGTTTAACTAACGTAGCTCAAGCTACTATCGTAGGTATAGATGTTGCAACCGGAAAATTGTTCTACCAAGGAACTGGGTCCTTTACCGCTAATAGCGCATCTTATGCATTATCTGCATCTTATGCAAACGAAGCTGGTAAAGTAACAAATGCTTTAAGTGAAGGAACAGGTATTACTGATTTTACATACGACGGTTCTGGAACAGCAACAGTAGCAGTTTCAGGTGCTTCTACATTATCTTCTAACGTAGTAACAAAATGGTCTGGAGCTGCATTCGTAAACTCAACCATTACAGATTCTACTAACGTTACTATTAATAACTCAGGTGGTGTATTAGTACAACAAGGCGGTTTATATGTAACAGGTGCTTCTACATTCCACGATAACGTAGTATTCCAAGGAGACATAACAGTACAAGGTACTGCATCATTCCAAAATGCTACAGACTTAGCAATAGCCGATCAGTTTATCTTATTAAACTCTGGATCTGCTACATTCCAAGACTCAGGTATTATAATCAATACAGGAAATGCTTCGAATTCAGGATCTGCTTGGTTCTTAGAAACAGCAGGTACTACAACAGGTACAGCTGCATTAAACGGTCGTTTTGCAGTAGGAAGCGGAGTATCACCGAATGCTACTACAGTAACGGCTGCAGAATACGCTAACACGACTTTAATTTCTGCAATTGATCCAACTACTGAAGTTCCACAATGGGGAGGATCTGGAGCAGGTCAAGGTAACATGTGGGTTAACACAGAAAACGGTGAGATTTACATCTATGCTTAATCGCTTAAAAGATAAATTAGTTATGGCTTTCAATGCAAAAAACATAAATGCAAATAAACAAGAGGAGCCGTCAAAAGCTCCTCTTTTTAATTCTAGTACTAAGACTAATACTCCTACCTTAGATCTATCTAAAGGCGAAATTGAAGTACTCCTACTCCTTATTAAAGATTCGAGCTTTAAAGGAGAACATGTTGAAAAAATTTATAATTTAGTTTATAAATTACAACAATACTACGTGAGTTCTAAGTAGTAATTCATCTATTTATATAAAATGTTGTTGGCCCGTAAGGGAAGTAGGCATAGACACGGCATCAGTGTATGTACCTAACCGCAATACTAAAATATAATTAGAATGCCAAATTGGAAAAAAGTCGCTGTCTCGGGCAGTGCAGCAAGCTTCTCGTCTCTCAGCGTAGCTACAAGTATAACTGCTTCTATTGTAAGTAGTTCTCAATTCATTGGTAACCTTTCCGGTACTGCCTCTTTTGTAACATTAGCACAAACAGCTTCTTTCGTAACAACTGCACAAACAGCTTCTTATGTATTGAATGCAGTAAGCGCATCTTATGCATTAAGTGCGTCTACTTTGATTGGCGGAGTTCCATCTAGTTTTCCTTATACAGGATCTGCTATTATTTCAGGCTCTTTAAACGTAACGGGATCTGTAGGATTTTCTTATCTATCAGCAAGCGGTGGTGGACCAGCTTCTTTTACAGCAGGCGGAGCAATGATTACAGCTAGAAATGGATTAGCAGGCGCAGGTAGCGCTACAGCTACTTTAGCTTTTGGAGGCTATGCTCCCGGTAACTTATGTACCGAAGCTTATAACGGAACGTCGTGGACAGCAGGCGGTGCATTGACTAGTGGCGGCAGTGGAATATCAGGAGCTGGTACTTCAACATCGGCATTAGCTTTTGCAGGCGGTTCCACACCCGCAGTTAAATTTTGCACTGAAGCCTATAATGGAGTTTCTTGGTCTACAGGAGGTTCTTTAATTACAGGAAGATATAATGCTGCAGGTGTAGGAGCTTCTAATACAGCAGCATTAGTATTTGGCGGCGGCCCTTTTGGCGCTGGATCAACGAATACTGAAACATATAACGGAACTTCCTGGTCAACAGGAGGTGCTTTAATCACTGGTGTTTCAAAACACGGCGGAGCAGGTGCCTCTAATACAGCAGCTCTAGCATTCGGCGGATGTTATATTGGATCTGCAGTAACTTGTACTCAAAAATATAACGGAACTGCTTGGTCAACAAGCGGCGCTATGATTACAGCAAGATGGTTTTTAGCAGGAGCTGGAACATGTACGAGTGCAGTAGCGATGGGAGGTACATCAGCACAAACACCAGCTCCAGGAAACGTTTGTGGATGTACAGAAACATTTAACGGAAGTACTTGGTCTGCAGGAAATGCATTAGGTATTGCAAGACGTCAAGCAGGAGGAGCAGGCGCTTCAAATACATCTGCTTTAGTATTTGGCGGATTTACAACTTCACCTGCTGTAACCGTAGCTTGTACAGAATTCTTTAATTCAGCTACAACCTATACAGTTGCAAATTCTTTTAACTATTCAAGTGCAACAGGTCAATTGTCTGCAACAGGTAGCTTATTAGGTACCGCATCAACTGCTTCTTTTGTAACTACAGCTCAAACAGCTTCTTACGTACTAAATGCAGTATCAGCTTCTTATGCACCACCTGCCGCCGCATTTCCTTATTCAGGGACTGCACAGATTACAGGTAGCTTAGTTGTATCAGGATCTGTAGCAGCAGGAAATGGCCTAGTTACTGCTAATAGCTATATTTTTACTGACGGACAATTCATTAGAAACAGTAATCAATCAAACGCTAATGGCACTCTATATTTAGACTCTAGTAATTTATATATAAGAAGAGCGGATAACGGAGCTACTTTAATGTTTGTATCGTCATCAGGTGCAACTACAATCTCCGGTACAGCAACTGTAACTTCCTTAATTGAAACTTCAGCTCTAAGATATAAAGAGAATATTCAAGATCTAGATTCAGCAGACATTATTTATAAATTACGCCCTGTAACGTTTGATTGGAAAGCAAATCATAAACAAGATATTGGATTTATAGCAGAAGAAGTTAATGAAATACTTCCTGTATTAGCAGAATTTAATGAAAATGGTGAAGCAGAAGGTGTTAAGTATTCTAAATTAACAACTCTTTTAACTAAAGCTTTACAGGTACATGAACAAAAATTAGAATCTCTACAACAAGAGATCGAACAATTAAAACAAGAAATTAATAACTTAAAAAACAAATAAAATGGCGTATTATCAAGCAGAAAACACAGGAGTAGGATTCATTACACATGAAGATAATGAAACATCACACGTAGCAGGCTATCCAGCAAATATCTGGGTAACTGAAAATGCCGCTTGGGCGGAAAGAGTAGGTGCAGTAGAAAAAACTAAAGAAGAAGCACAAGCTCTAATCGATGCTGCAATTGATGGACAAACTTATCCAGAAGCATTTGAAAATGCAGGTCAGCAAGTAGTCGTAACTTTACCGTAAAGTAAAGTTGGAGATTAAATTAAAAAATGTTATATTAAAGTAAATAAGTTTATGTCAGAAAACGAACAAAAGAGAGATCTAACTGTTACGGAAGATCTACAAGCAGTTTTAAATATTTTAAAACCGGAGGAAGCTAAGATTGTCTTAGCTCTTAAAGAGGAATTAACAGATAACTGGAGAAAGAAGCAGATCTTTAGAACAGAAACAGAAATGAGAATATCTGTTCTAAATGATGCAGTACATCCAACTGCAGGATCTAAGTATTGGCAAGCAGTTAGAGAGCAATCAGCACATTTCGATGGACTAATGGCTGTAACTTTTGATTTACGAAGAAATGAAGTTAAGAGATTACGTTTAGAGAAAGAGATGAAAGAGGCTGAAGAAGAAGGCGATACTTTGCGAGTTATGGAATTAGAAATAGACTTAGATGAGAATTTATATGCTAAGGCTAATATGGCTCAAGTAGCTAAGGATAGAGTGAGAGAAGTTAGTTTATGGTCAAAGCTTAAAGCAGAGCTAAATGACGGCTCTTTTGATGATCAAAATGTAGATCAACATCAAGCACATTCCTATAGATTAGCTCTACAAAACCGCGTAGCAGCTCTAAACGAACAATCTAATCCATCTGAAGTAATTAATGCAGCAGGACCTTTGCAAACTGTAGAGAGATTAATACAGCAAGACGGTAAATTACTACCTTTTGATGAAGCAAGAAAAAAACTAACACAAGGATAGTAGAATTTAAATTAATTAGTTATGTTTCCCTTAATACCTTATAACGACTTCACTCCTACTTCTAACTGGGTAAATTTTTACTACTTTAAAAGTGTGTTTACCAATGAGATGATTAGCGAACTAGAGCAAATGGTTCACGCTAACTATAAATTCGAAAAGGGAAGAACAGGAATTAAAGAGCTAGGTACTGATACTGATTCCTATAGAACTAATAACCGAGATATTGCGTATATCGCACCAGAAGCTCATTCACAATGGTTATACGAACTACTATTTCCACTTGCCCTAGAAGCAAATAATGCATTATTTCACTTCGATGTTGATATTGTAACAGATCCAATACACTACGTAATTTACCCAGAAGATGGAGGCCATTTAGATTGGCATATGGATGTAAGTGCATATGGAGTTAATAAAAGAAAGCTTGCTATGACTGTTCAGTTATCAGATCCTGCAGATTATGAAGGCGGCGAATTTGAGATATGGACAGGAGGTGAGAATAAATTTGTAACAGTACCGAGAGAAAAAGGAGATGTTATTATATTTCCTTCTTTTTTAATGCATAGAGTGAAGCCAATTACAAAGGGACAGAGAAAATGTTTAGTTTTCTGGACAGGCGGGAGGCCTTTTAGATAATATTAAAAATAAAGCGTTATGGAATTTAAAGTATTTGAACAATTATGGTTTGCAACTCCTATCTGGGAATGCCCTGTAATAGGAATCGATAATAAATCTATTAAAGAATATTGTTTAAAAGTAAAAAAAGAAAAACCTGGTGTTACTATTTCAAATAGAGGTGGATGGCATAGCGGTGAACTAATTAAGCCTTTACCTCAAGATTTAGAAACATTATTTAACGATTTAACAGTTTTCATTAATGAAGTATGTGCTAGATATACTGGTATTAGTGATTTACAGCTGGGAAACTTCTGGATCAACATTAACGGTAAGCATGATTACAATCAACCTCATGATCATCAAAAAAGTATTATATCAGGAGTATATTACGTATCCGTTCCCGAAGAAAATATGGGAGATTTAGTAATTCATAGAGGAGATAATGCAGAGTTCTTCTTAACAGGTGATATTAAAAGAGAGTACACTATGGCAAATTCCCAAGTTTCTATTAAACCTGCTAAAGAGTCTACTTTCTACCTATTTCCTAGCTGGTCTAGGCATCATGTTGAAAGAAATGAGAGTGATAAAGAGAGAATTTCTATTGCATTTAATTTTGTTCCTAAGCGAAAATAAGTTATATTACTTTTATGATACAAAACCCGAAAGCTGAAGTATTTTCGATGTTCCCTACTCCCTTATACGTAACAAATTACGACGGAGATATGACTGAAATTGTAAAGTACTTTGATAGTTGTGAGATGGAGGAAGCAAAAGGAGGAGGTTATGGTATTATATCTAAAAATACTTATGTTATAGAGCACCCCCTATGTAAACCTTTATCAAATTTTATAATGGCTTGCTTTAAAGACTTTGCAAGTAATGTTATGAAGTATAAATACCAAGATTTACAGTTTGCACAATCTTGGTTAACTTATAAAGAACCGGGACAGTTTCATAAAGCACATACTCACCCTAACACAATACTTGCAGGAGTACTTTATTATGACCATCAACCAGGCGATGCTGCTATTTGCTTTTCAAAAGAAGTAAGAGGAAGTAACCGTTCTTATTTAGAACCCTCTTTACTAGACGATTATCAAAACCATACTTTTTCTCAAGAAGAAATTTACTTTACTCCGAAGAAAAACGACTTTATTATTTTCCCCTCTCATGTAATGCATGGTGTTCCGCCTAATAAGACAAATAGAGTAAGAAAAGCATTAGGTATAAATGCCCTAACAAAAGGAACATTAGGAGATCAAGAAACTATTTCACAAATAATATTTGGAAGATATGCATAAAGCAGAAGTATTAGAGTTATTTCCAACTCCCGTATATGTTACAATGATGCCAGTAGAGTTATCATCGGTAATTCCTTTTTTAGATCAACAGGATATGAATACAAAGAGTGATGAACTTAACTTCGGTCGAAGATCTAAGGATAGTTACGTTTTAAATAAGTCTGAATGTACAGGTTTGCGTAATTTTATTTTAGAACACGTACAGGATTATGCCGATAATACGTTACTGTATAGTTATAAAAGCTATAAATTTTCACAGTCTTGGATATCTCATAAAGAACCAGGACAACACCACGCAATGCACACTCATCCCAATAGTTTAATATCAGGAGTATTTTATTACGGTCCTGTAGAAGAATTTACTCCCGCAATTAAGTTCCATAAAATACCGGTAGCGGCAGGGCAGAGTACTATTATGGCTAGTACGAAAGCAGATAAGAGAAGTTCTAAATTTGCATGGACAGAATTTACAGTAAATTTCGAACCAGGATTACTTATACTGTTTCCTTCTTGGTTACAGCATTCAGTACCTCAAAATATTACAGACAGTGTTAGATGTAGTTTAGCATTTAACGTAGTTCCTACAATTGGATTAGGAGAAGAGGAATATTTAACAGAATTATTATTTTAAGCAGTACATAATGGAACAAGGTTATACTTACAAGGCAAAATCACCTTCAAAACCGGAAGTAAAAGTTAATACAGATGAAAAATATCTTATTTGGCATATACAAGGAGGGTTAGGTAAAAATGTAGCAGCAACTTCGTTAATAAAAGATTTAAAAGAGACGTATTCAGATAGAAAGCTTATAATGATAGTTTCTTATCCTGAAGTTTTTTTAAATAACCCTCTTATTGATAGAGTTTATCAGCTAGGACAGGCTCCTTATTTCTATGAAACTTATGTTGAAAATAAAGATGTAATTATTTTTAAACACGAACCTTATGATCAAACTGGACACATAACTAAGACAAAACACTTAATCGAAAATTGGTGTGATCTATTAGGTATAAAGTATACTAAACAACAACCTCAAATTTTTGTAAATTTTATTCAAAAGCAACTAGTAGGGTTATGGGTAAGAGAAAAACCCGTTTTAGTTATTCAAACTAATGGAGGACCGGGAGAAGGACAGGCTTATTCTTATTCATGGACTAGAGATTTACCTCAAGATTTAGCACAAGCCTTAGTTGATAAGTACAAAGAGCAGTACCATATTATACAAGTTACAAGACCGGACGGTTATACACTAAATGGAGTGGAAAGATTTGATAGCAAAACTTCTAATTTTGAATTATTTGCAATTTTAGTTGCTGCTCAAAAACGAATTTTAATTGATTCTTGCTTACAGCATGCAGCCGCAGCTTTTGACCTACCGTCAACTGTATTTTGGATTGGAACATCATCAACTGTATTTGGATATAGCCTACATCAAAACATTCAAGCTAAGCTACCAAAGAGAGCGAATCAATTGATCGGTTCGTACTTATTTGACTATCAGTTTGAAAAAAATACACACGAATGCCCTTATGTAGATTTGAGCGATATATTTGATATAGATGATATACTCCAAAACGTTTAGTTGTACGATATTTATAACTGTAAAAATAGATTAATAACTAAATGGCTCAACTTCAAACCACATCTATAACAGGATCCCTATCTTTCTCTTCAGCTGGAGCATTACAGTTACCTCAACTTACAAATGCTCAAACCGCTTCTTTTGCTAGTGTGGTGGGAAGGTGGTGGTATAATTCAAGTACTAGCAAATTAAACTACAGTTACTGTGGTGTAGCGTCGGTAGGCTGGAGTACAGGCGGTGCTTTACCAGCTTCAAGATGGCAGGGTGCAGCAGCAGGAACTACTAATACAGCTGCTTTAGCGGTAGGGGGGTATTCTCCTAGTAGCCCGGCTGTTCAAAGAACTACCCTAGCTTACAACGGAACATCCTGGAGTTCGGGAGGCTCTATGATTGCTACACGAAGAGCATCAGCAGGATCAGGTACTTCTACATCCGCAATGGCAGTATCTGGTATCGTAAACGGAGCTGCACCTGGAACTGGTGTAGAAGTTTATAACGGAACATCATGGTCTACTTCTACAGCAATAATTAACGGAAGATACTTAAATGCAGCTAACGGTGCGTCAAGTACATCAACTTTAGCATTCGGTGGCGTTAACGGTACGTGTGCTTGTGTAGAATGTTGGAATGGATCGACATGGTCCGGCTGTACTGCTATGTCTATACCTAGATTACAGCCGGGTACAGGAAACACTGGTACTGCAGCATCAAATCAAACTGTTGCTGTAGGAGGAACAACTCCTTCTTTTGGTAACCCTGCAACTTGTACTGAAATTTGGAATGGAACTTCTTGGTCAAGTAGTGGCGCTACGATTGTAGCAAGAAATGCCGGAATCGGCGCAGCTAGTTCAAACACTGCTGTAATGGCTTACAGCGTAAGTAACCTTTCAAGTAATACTTCGGAATGTTTTAATGGAACATCTTGGTCTACTACATGTACAATGTCAAATCCAAGAGCCTACTACGCTCAGAGTGCAGGAAGTGCTACTAGCGGTATTGCAATGGGTTCTGGTCCCTACCCAACCCTACTTACATGCACTGAATTATTTAGCTCCACTGCAGGTGGATTAGCAGTATGTAGTATTTAATATAATAAAATTAAAATTATGGCAAGCTTACAATCAACAACCGTAGCAGGAAATCTTTCAGTTACAGGATCACCTGTTCAATTAATTTCCCTTACTAATGCACAAACAGGCTCTTACGTTAGTACAGCAGGTAATATATGGTACAATACAACGACTGGAAAAATGACTTATACAAACGGTAGTACTACAATTACTGTGTAATAGTAAAATAAAATTTTAGATATGGCAACTTTACAAGCAACAGGTATTACGGGATCTTTAACTACGGGAACTAACCCAATAACATTACCTAACCTAACAAATGCACAAACAGGTTCTTTTGTAAGTTTAGCAGGAAGCGTATGGTTTAATACTACAACTGGAAGAATTGCTTATACAAACGGTAGTACTGTTACAATTTTATAAAATAAATTTTTAGTTTTAAAAATAATTTCATATATTTTAGTTATGAAGCAAGTTATATTCTACCAATCCTCTCTTCCAAGAGCAGGATCTACATTACTCCAAAACCTTATCGGACAAAATCCACAATTTCATGTAACTCCTACATCTGGTATGATTGACTTAATGCTAGGTACGAGAATTGGGTACAATGGAAATAAAGAAGCACAGGCCGGTGATAAAGAGATGTGGAAAAATGGCTTTTACGCTTTTTGTCGAGAAGGACTAAAAGGGTATGCAGCTAATCTTACAGATAAGCCCTATATCTTAGATAAAAACCGAAACTGGGCTGCATCTTATCCCTTACTTACTAACATATTTCCAGATCCTAAAGTATTATTTTTAGTTAGAGATCTAAGAGCTATATTTGCTTCGATGGAAAAGAAATTTAGAGCAAATCCAGATATTGAAGACGGTATTGTAAATAATATAGAGTTAACAGGTCTTACTACTCAATCTAGAGTTGAAATATGGGCACAAAGTCATCCAATTGGCCACGCACTGCCAAAGTTATACCAATCTATCTTAGATAAGACAGCAGAAAACTTTTTATTTATTAAATACGAAGAATTATGTACTAATCCAGATCCTCAAATGAAAAGCATATACGGTTACTTTGAATTGCCCTACTTTCAACATAACTACAAACATATTCCCCAGATTACAGTAGAAGACGATACAATACACGGTATTTACGGAGATCATACAATTAGAAACACTCTAGGTATGTTACCTGATGATTCTAGAGAGGTTTTAGGCGATTACACTTACGAATGGATTTACCAAAATTTTAAATGGTACTTTGATATTTTTGGATATTCAAAATAAAGTACTTATATTAGATTTATGATATACTGGTTAACAGGACAGCCTGGAGCAGGCAAGACAACATTAGCAAAATGGCTAGAAGCACACTTTGCAGCTAAAGGAAAGACTATAGTAGTAGACGGTGATGATATTAGAGCAATCTTCGATAATAAAGATTATTCAGAAGCAGGTAGAAGAAAAAATATAGAACTTGCACAGAATATAGCAAAATTCTTTCACTATAAAGGTAATACTGTTATTGTATCGCTGGTATCACCCTATAAAGATCAAAGAGATTCCTTTAAAGAAGCTATGGGAGACGGTATTAAGGAAGTATACGTACATACTTCTAATATTAGAGGTAGAGAACAGTTTCACGTACAGGATTACGGTAGGCCTACAGAGAATTTTATAGATATCGATACTACAGATCGACCAGAATTTGAAACAGCTCAAGAATTGACGCAAAAATTAAACTCATGAAAAATATATTAGCAAAAGGTAACGGTAACGGTAAAGGTCATGCAATGTTTATTGGAAGATGGCAACCTTGGCATGATGGACACCGTTGGTTGATCGATCAAGCTTTAAATGAAGGTAAAAAAGTACTGTTGTGTATTAGAGATATGGAACCTGATGAAAAGAATCCCTGGTCCCCAATGCAGGTAATGATGAATCTTACTGACGAGTTAATGGGCTTAATTGAGGAAGGCAAAGTTAGAATTATGATCATTCCTGATATAGAATCAGTAAATATCGGTAGAGGAATTGGATACGACGTTATTCAACACGTACCACCTCAAGATATACATGACATATCAGCTACTAAAATTCGTGAACAGATGAAGGCGGAGGGAAAGTTATGATAGTAGAAAGAAAAAGGCATATAGCAAAAACAGTTAGCTATAGAATAGTCAGTACTTTAATTGGATTCTTATTAATGTGGTTAATTAGCGGTTCAATTAAGGTAGGAGCTGCATTTGGCGTAGCAGAATTAGTATATAAACCGATTCAATATTATATTCACGAAAGAATATGGTACAAATGGATTAAGTACGGTCTAAAAAGTAACGCTAATTCTTAATGTTTCATAAAAATCTATATATTTATATAAAATCCCTAATATGGCAATCATTATAATCGCAGTTTTAGCCGTTCTTGCAGTAGTAGGTTACACAACCTATAAGAAAGGCTTACCAAAAGTTGAAAAATTAAAAGCAGAAGCATTAGAAGCTCTTGACAAACTTGAACCAGCTATTCAAGAAGCTGAAGAAATTTTAAAAGAAGCAGAGAAAGTAGCTCCAAAGAATGAAACAGTTAAAAAAGCTGCAAAAGCAGTAAAAGCTGGCGGAGAAACAGTTAAAAAAGTAAAGAGTAAAAAATAAAATAAAATGAGCGAAAAAGTTACGTTAGCCTCTGAGGAATTACAGCAATTCCAAGATTTA
Organism: Ophiocytium majus; assembly: GCA_032358315.1. Classification (NCBI taxonomy): domain Eukaryota; class Xanthophyceae; order Mischococcales; family Ophiocytiaceae; genus Ophiocytium; species Ophiocytium majus. The sequence goes on from JAULBY010009125.1 coordinate 32,073, forward strand.
CGCGAAGAAATCATCCAAACAATTAGTATTTTAGGTGATTTAGAGTATAGAAAGACTCTCTTAGATTTCGAAATAGACAATTTGAAATCAGTTATAAAGCAAAATGCTACAAAAGAAAGAACTTTACTAACAGGGTTTGGAAATAAATACGGAAACGGTTCAATCAACCCGGAAACCGGAGAAATCACACCAGTATAGTAAGTTAGGTTTTGCCATCAATACTAGCTATTTATTATTAGAAATAAACACACAAAATGGCAGAAGCATTAATTAGTCCAGGCGTTTTCCTAAGAGAAAACGATCAATCTCAAATAACAGCAGGTCCTATCACAGTAGGAGCAGCTTTAATCGGTCCTACCGTAGTTGGTAGAAAGGATACTCCAACGTTAGTAACTTCTTATTCCGAGTATACAGCTAAGTTTGGTACTACTTTCATTTCTGGAGGTAATACACAAGAATATTTAACCTCTCAAGCAGCTTATAATTACTTCCAACAAGGAGGTACTTCTTTGTTAGTAACAAGAGTAGCAAGCGGTTCTTATAGTGCTGCTTCAGCACTTGTGCCTAACAATATCGGTGTAGTAGCCTCTGCTACTATTTCATCCTCTTTTACTGTCGATAATACATCTGCTTTTTTAATAGCCGGTACTACAGGTCAATTTATAGCCACTTCAAGTGTCCGCTTAATTGATTCAGGATCTAACGGTAGTGGCGAATATTACTTCGCGACAGGATCTACACAAGCAACCAGCCTGACTAACCTTGTAGCAGCAATCAATAATTATTCAAGCAGCTTCGGTGTACGCGGCGCTGCTCTTGGTACTACAGCCTATCTTACAGCACTTACTACAGGATCATACGCAAATGCTTATAAATTTATAAGCGGTTCGATTACTCAATCTTTTGCAAGCGGAAGCAGTACATCATATGCTTTCGAAATTGAAACCTTATCGGTAGGTAATGTAATGAATAATAGCGATGGTGCTACAACAGCAGTAAACGGCGTATTGCCTTCTGGATCTGCTAATAATGTTAGATGGCAGATTGCACAAGCAGATAGCGCTTCTGGATACTTTACTTTATTAGTAAGACAAGGAAACGATTATACACAAGGTCAAACAGTATTAGAGACTTGGACTAACTTATCTTTAGATCCAAATCAAAATAATTATATTGCTTACGTAATTGGAGATCAAGCACAGACTGTAAAGTATGATGAAAGCGGTCAAGCTTATTTCCAAATCACAGGTAGCTATCCTAACTTATCTAATTACATTAGAATTTCTAACGTATTTACACCAACACCAAACTACTTAAACCCGCAAGGTCAAGCAGTTGCTGCTTATACAGCATCTATTCCAATAAACGGTAGCGGATCTGCAAACGGTTCATTTGGCGATGCAACAGGACCTCTATACGGTTGCTTTAGCGGTTCAAATTATGCTCCATTAAATTTATTCGAGCAAATACCAACAGTACCTTCTGTAGTAGCAACTCCTAGTACAAATATCCAAGGTGTATTTGCTAGCGATTACGATACAGCTATTAATCTATTAGGTAACCAAGATGCATACGTTTATAATTCAATTTATGCGCCTGGTATTTCTAATCAAAATGCAGCTAGTCAAATTAGTGCTTTATTATCAACGGTACAAAATCGCGGTGATGCTATTGCAGTAGTAGACTTAGTTGGATATAACCAAACTATTACAACAGTAGGTCAGGCAGCTCAATCTTATGATAATTCATATGGAGCTACTTATTACCCATGGGTACAAACAAGATCTACTGAGACTGGTAGATTACACTTCGTACCTGCTTCAACTGTAATTCCAGGGGTATATGAGTATAATGATAAAGTATCTGCTGAGTGGTTTGCACCTGCAGGTCTTAACAGAGGAGGCTTACCAACAGTAATCCAGCCTGAAATCAGATTAACAGTTAATCAAAGAAATACTCTATACAGTACTAAGGTTAACCCAATTGCAGTATTCCCAGGTCAAGGTACAGTAGTATACGGTCAAAAGACATTACAAGCTAGAGCTTCTTCTTTAGATAGAGTAAATGTTAGAAGATTATTAATTGCATTAAAAGGATACATTGGTCAAATTGCACAAACATTAGTATTCGAACAAAATACAGCAGTAACTAGAAATAAATTTTTATCTCAAGTTAATCCTTACTTAGATTACGTACAACAAAGACAAGGTTTGTATGCATTCAGAGTAGTGATGGATGAAACTAATAACACACCGGATGTAATTGATAGAAACTTACTTGTAGGTGCTATTTACTTACAACCAACTAGAACAGCTGAATTTATCCAATTAGACTTCAACATCTTACCAACTGGAGTAACATTCGGTTAATAGAAAATAAAAAAAAACAACTCGATGAAAGATAATACGAAAGTTAGATTACACTTATCTAAAAAATTATTCGAATCTCTAACAAGAGAGATTATTAAAGAAGCTAAAGCTAACGACGGATATTCTGTAGCTGTTAAGCAACCTAAGACACCTAAGCAATCTAAGTCTCAAGCAACTTCTCCTGAAGTTCAAAAAACAGATGCAGAAGCAATGATGGGTGAGATGGAAATGAACGTAGCAGAAAAGAAGCAAAAGATGGATGAGTTTGTAGGTACAGAAACTGAAATGTCAGGTGTAATTACAATGCTTGCTACTTTATTAGGCGTTGGTGTTCCTTTAGCAACAGGTCTTGTTAAGCATTTAAAGCAAGCTAAGACTCCTGAAGAGAAGAAAAAAGTAATACAACAAGAATTACCTGGCGAGAAAGCAGAAAAAATAAATGAATTCATTGGTACAGAAACTGCTGACTCAGGAATGATCACAGCTCTTGCTACTTTACTAGGTATTGGCGTTCCTTTAGCAACAGGCCTTATCAAGCACTTAAAGCAAGCTAAGACTCCTGAAGAGAAGAAAAAAGTAATACAACAAGAATTACCTGGTACAGGCGGTGCTAAGCCAGATCAAAGTAACTAAGTTTTGCATTAGTAGATATTTATATTAAACAGAGAATAAAATGCCAGTATTAGATCCAAATGAAATTATGTTTACGGCCTTTGAACCAACCGTTCAGAACCGTTTCATCATGTATATTGACGGTATCCCTTCATTTATGATCAAAAGTGCAACTGCACCAAACATCAACTTGAACGAAGTTAAAATCGACCACATCAACGTTTACCGCAAGATTAAGGGTAAGGCTGAGTGGCAGGATATGACTTTAAATTTATACAATCCAATTTCTCCTTCAGGTCAACAAGCCGTAATGGAGTGGATTCGTTTATCACATGAATCAGTAACTGGCCGTGATGGTTATTCTGACTTCTATAAGAAAGATTTGAACTTATCAATCTTAGGTCCAGTAGGTGATGTAGTATCAGAGTGGATCATTAAAGGTGCATTCATTAAGACATCAAACTTCGGCTCATATGACTGGTCTAACCAAGATGCAATCACAATTGAGTTAGGTATCGGAATGGACTACTGTATCTTGAACTACTAGAACTTATTGATTCTCAATATATTAAGAAAGCTGCCTAAAAAGCAGCTTTTTTTATGTAAAAAAGTTGGTAGATTGAGCAGAACTACGTATATTTAGGTATAAAATAAAAGTTATGACAACGTTCTTATTATTTACTTTCTTACTAGTTTGCTTAGGGATTTTCGTGAGAATCTTCTGGATACCGTTAATGTTCATAGGATCTATTCTATGCATTATTCTAGGTATTATCGTTAGTGCAGGAATTACTGCTTTTACCTTAGAAATGATTCATGCGATGACTACAGACGGAACTTGGACGGGATTTTCTACGTACTTCGCATATTCTGCAGTATTCTATTCAGTACTAATGTTCATATACGTGTCTATTGTAGGAGATATCTTCAGAATGGTTTTAAACTTTTTTAAAAAATAAGCACTAAAAGTATTAACCCTATATATTTATTAGTATATAACAAATTAAGATTATGGCAGAAAAGTTTACGCTTCCTACGGAAATGATTGAATTACCTTCTCAAGGTAAAATTTACGAACTTATAAATCCTCTTTCTTCTGGTACTGTTGAAATGAAGTACATGACAGCAAGAGAAGAGGATATTCTTACAAACATTAACTTATTAAGACAAGGTATAGCAATTGAAAAAATGCTACAGTCTATTATCAAATCTCCAATTAAGTATGAAGATTTATTATTAGGCGATAGAAACTCTCTATTAATTGCAGCACGTATTTTAGCTTACGGTTCTGCTTATAGTTTCGAGTACTTTGATGCAGAATCAGATACTAAGGAAACTGTTAATATTGACTTAAACGACTTAAAAAATAAAGAAGTAGACTTTTCTTTATACACTAATAAAAACGAATTTACATACGTTTTACCTCATTCTAAAAATACTGTAACTTTTAAGCTACTTACAGTAGGCGATGAAAAGGCAATTGAAGCTGAAGCAAAAGGCTTAAAGAAGGCTAATATGGCTGTAGGAGAGGTTACATCTCGCTTAAAAAGACAAATTTTATCTGTAAACGGCAACTACGAAGCTAAAGATGTTAGAGATTTCGTAGATAATTACTTAATTGCCAAAGACTCTAATCCGCTCCGATCCTATATCTCAAGTATCTCACCAGATATTGATCTTACAATCGACTTTACCTTATCTAGCGGTAAAGAAATCTCACAAAACTTGCCTTTAACGGCGGAATTTTTTTTTCCCGGGACCTGAGTACAGACAAATCTATAAAAGAGAGGTTTTTGAACTTACTTACCATGGTGGAGGAGGTTTTTCATGGTCCGAAGTCATGGAAATGCCTATTCGCGAGAGAAGACTCAACATACAGTTTATTAATGAGCATTTAGAGAAAATGCAAGAAATTCGAAATGAACGGCAGAATGTTACTGCCGATAAGCCTTTAATCTCAAAGCCTAACATTAAGTCTCCAAACGATACTCCTACCTATACATCCAAGGTAAAAAAGAGATAAATAGCTATTTATTTACACAATAGTTAACTCCTAATGGCTACACGTAATAATCCACAAGATACTCAAGATTTAGAAAATGCAAGGCAGCAGACTGGTGCTATTGATGAGCAAGCTACTAGTTGGAGTAATATCTTAAGTTTAAAAATGCAAGCTAATAAAGCTGCAAGAGAAGAGCTCGATCTTAGAGGTAAAATAAATAAGTTAGGACGAGAGGAATTGAGAAAAGCTGCTGAGTACAAAACTACTACTGAAAACATTAAGCAGATTGAAATAGAGCTACAAGATGCTAGAGAAAGAGGTAATACACGAGCTATAAACAGCTCTATGAGAGAGTTAGCAGCAGAAAAAGCTAAGCAAACCGCCCAGAAGCAATCTGCTGGCGGCGCCTTGATGGCTATGGCTTTGGAAGCTAAAAATAAGAAAATTGCATTACAAGCTGAGAAGAACTTAATTAAGGATATTAACAAAGAAAGAGGTATTGGAGCTAAACTAACTGATCTATTTAGAACAAAAGAAGCAAAGCAAAGATCAATAGATATAGCACGTGCAAAAGTAGGAGGCGGTGCGAATACAGGACCAGGAACCGCTTCGAGTAAAAGCTTAGGGGATTCTTTAAAAGAAAGTAAACTAGGACAGGGTTTAGCGGGCGCAATGGGAGGTGTTGCAGCAGGCGCAAATGCAGCAATGGGTGCTACAAAAGAATTAGGCAGTCAAGTACAAAAAGGATTAACTTCCTCTTTAGCAAGTGCAGCTAATTTACTTACCGGAGAGGATTACGGTATGGGAGGCGGTAAAGCTAATGCATCAGGTGCAACTAGTATTTTAGGCGGTTTAAGTAGTGTATTAAAAACAATTCCACTTGTAGGAGGTATTCTAGGCGGAGTAGTAGATGGCTTTAAAGCAATGCTTGATGCTGTTTTAGGTGTAGATCAAGCTAACTTTAGAGTAGGTAGAGCCTTAAACATCTCAGCAGAGGAAGCTCAGAAAATGAGAGAGCAGTTTGATGGAATTGCAAACGCTAGCGATAATATAGTAGTTAACTCTACTAGATTATTACAATCTCAGGTCGAAATCAGTAAACAATTAGGAACAAACCAACAGCTAAATGCTGATATACTAGAAAACGATGTTAAGTTAAGAGACGTTTTAGGTTTAGAGGCGCAATCAAGACAGCAAATCGCTGAATCATCTATCGTAACTGGACGTAATGCTGCTAAACTAACACAGAGTGTAATAGGCACAGTGGGTTCCTTCAATAAATTAGTAGGAACTAGTTTTAAATTCAATGACATTATAGCAGAGGCTTCTAAAATGTCTGGTGTAATGGGATTAACATTTGCTAAGTACCCAGAAAAAATTACTAAAGCTATTTTATCAGTAAAGACGCTTGGATTTGATTTAAAGCAATTAGATAGTACGGCAGATAGTTTCTTAGATTTTGAAAGCAGTATTTCTAAGGAAATGGAAGCACAAGTCTTAACAGGTAAAGAGATGAACCTTACAGCTGCAAGGGAGGCTGCTTTAAATAATGATAATGCAACCCTTGCACAAGAAATCACTAAGAATGTAGGTGATGCAAATGCCTACTTGAAGATGAATAGAATCCAACAAGAAGCAATTGCTGGTGCTGTTGGTATGTCGAGAGACGGTCTTGCAGATGTTTTAAAGAAACAAGAGCTTTATTCTAAATTAGGTGCTACAGATGTAGAATCTTTCAATAAAAAAATAGAATTATTAGAAAAGCAAGGTAAAACACAGGAGGATATCAGTAAGATGATCGGTAAAGATGCTTATAATACTTACACTCAAGTAAGTACTGCAGAAAAACTAGCTGAAATAATGGAGAAGATTAAAAAGGTGTTTGTAGATTTTGTAAAAAACTCTGGCCTTTTTGATTTTTTAACTAGCCCTGAAAAAATGAACAACTTTATCAAAGGAATGGCCGATAAACTTGCTAGTGTAATTAGTACAATTGGTGAAGTTATAGCTACTTTAATAGATTCAGTAGGTTCTATAGCAGGCTTCTTTGGCGGTGATAGTGATAAGTACCGCACGATGGCAAATCAAATCAGGTCAGGCGCTGGAGATTTTTCTGAAGGTATTAGATCTACCGGAAACTCTCTTGGCGGAGCAGCGGCTGGTTCTATTAGCGGAACCAAAGAAGCAGGAGCTAAACGAGAGGGAAGCGGTGGCGGTGGCGGTACTGGTACATCTAGTAATGCTCAAGGCAGCAATCAACCTATTGAACTTATAGTATACACTACGGTAGACGGAGAAGTTGTAGCTAAATCAGCTACAAAACATATGCCTAATATTTACGGCCAAAATAAATAATAATTATGTCATTTATAAGAAAGCAAATACAAAAATCGCAGTTAAGTAAAAAGGGATTAACCTCTACTACAGGTATATTCGAAGGTACTCCTCAAAATGTAGCAGTAGCATTAAGAGGCTCTTCTGTTCCTCTAGCCTCTTCTGTAATTTCTGTAAGTCAAAATCCGATAGACGTTACTTACACTGGAAAACCGCAACTAACTTACTTAGATTACCTAAAGACTGTTAACAAAGTATAAGATGCCATTAATAAATTTTAAAACTGATTATACTAGCCTGAGGTTTGGTGCAGATCAACCAGGAGGAGGTGATAGCGGTCAGCCATTCATTCAATCCCCTATTGATAACCCTAATCTCCCTATAGATATTCAGAATATTTACGAACGTAATAGAATTAGTCCAGATTATCCAATAAGAGGGGGAGCGATAAGCTCTCTAGTAGATGGAGGATATACAACAGATGCAGCTCTTATAGATCTCAACCGTATTAAGAAGTTTTTTAAGACTACTGAAGGAGAGACTTTTATTAGAAAGCAAAGAGGATTACAGTTAACAAACCCAATAACGCAGGTTCCTAATTCATTACAGTTTGTAGGTATTGACATAGGTAATGCAGTTATACCTGTAACGCAGGTTTATAATCCTGCAAATACTCTTGCACAAGTAGGCGTTCAAGGAAACGGTACACACTTTAATAGACACGGAGTAAATCCTAATATCTATGAGCCAGTTAGAACTACCTATCAGGGTATTGTAGGCAATCCTGAAAATAATACTGCAACAACTAATAGACTTGCTATTTTAAAAGCTCTAAAGCTTGATCTAAGTAGTAATGTTAACTTTATAACAAATTCAAGTACGGAGGATGCATTTAGTATTGATCAAGCCCTAGTTGACCGTCTAGGTATTTCGTCAATACAGAGTCAATTATTTAACTACCCAGGAGGTCCTGGATCAAACTACGGAGTTGGATTTACAAGAATTTTTAGAGCTACTAACTCGCAAGGCGTAGCAATATCAACGCAGCCTACTGCAGACCCTATAACTCAAGTACCGTACTCTACAATAGCTTTTACTTACGCTCAATTAACAGCGCAAAATCACCGCGGAGCAGTCCAGGATTTTAGAAAGCAAACCAACGACGGAAACCCTGTTATACCATACAGCCCTTCTAACTACGCATTAAACTTAGAAACAACGTATAATATAGGAAGCCCTGGAGACCCTGGTGCTCCTAGAACAGAGTATACCGACACAGGATTCGAATGGGGAGTAGATCAGTTAAATAAACTCAATCCTTTTTATTTCAACCCCGCTATTGAAACTCCGTGGGAAAAAGCAGGAAAGGATAGTAATGACCTAATTAAATTTGCTTTCGAGTGTATTGATAATGATAATCCTACATTTTCTGTAGCTTTAATTTTTAGAGCGTTTTTAGAAGGTGCAATCAGTGATTCAAATACTGCACAGTATAATACGTTTAAATATTTAGGTAGAGGTGAAACTTTTAGAACATACCAGGGATTTGAGAGGAGTATTAGCTTTAGTTTTAAAGTTTTTGTTCAAAGTAGATTAGAAATGCAACCTTTATATAAAAAGATAAATCAATTAATTTCTCAAGTATATCCAGATTATTCTCCGAAGTATAATTTAATGAGAGGAAATGTTGTTAAAGTGACAATTGGTGATTATATTCATAGAATGTCAGGCTTTTTAGAAAATGTAAACGTGACTATTGATAATAGCAATACACCTTGGGAAATAATGTTACTACAGGAGGGAGAAAATACAGAAAGCGATGTTAGACAACTACCTCATATGGTTACTATACAATGTAGCTTCAAACCTATTATGGATATTTTACCGAGAAAAGAAAAGTACGGAGACGACTGGGTACCGTTAATTGCAAACCGTGATAATTACTTACAACCGCCTTCCCCTATCCCTGCTCAAAACCAACAGAAAGATACAGCAACAAGTACTACTCCTTCCGAAGAGGTTAACATATTTGCAGGAGGTGCTTCCTCTACTAATAGTGCTAGCAGTACACCTCCTCCGTCTGTATCTAACCAACAACCACTACCGAAAACTGGAGGAAATACAAAACCAACCCCTCCAGCTACAAATACAAATAGAAGAAGAGCTGCAACGTTGACAGATCCAGGTACTGGACTTACTTTAAGTACGGCAACACCAGCTGGAACGTATCAACCTACTACTAGACTTGGGCAGTAAAATAAAATAATATGCAATCAAGATATCAAAATATACCAACTACGAAATTAAACGTAACAGGAAGTACTTACTTTGAAACTAACATATATCCTGAAGTGCAGCCTACTAATAACGACTACTATGTTATTACAGCTGTAGGAGATAGGTTAGATTTACTAGCTCTTGATTTCTACCAAGATTCAAGCCTATGGTGGGTTATTGCATCAGCAAATGCACTACCAGGAGATTCAATATACCCCCCTATTGGCGTACAATTAAGAATTCCTACTAATGTACAATCAATTCTAAGTAATTATAATTTAGTAAATAATGGATTCTAATATTAATAGTAACATAAAGTTATCCAATGTTATAGGCGCTCCATTTAGCGATTATGTACTATTACAGTTATATCAAAGAGCTGCACATAATAGTACAATTAATAGAACAAATGAAGATGTTTTATTTTTAGCTAATAAAACAGGTTGGGCACGTCTTGTGTCTTCCGTGAATATTAAACCTGTAGACGATTCTACCTCTGTCTTTGGTGCACCAAGATCTAGCATTATTGGATTCGACATTTTTTCTCTTTCTAAAATTCGCGAAAATTTTTCTCTTTCTAAATTTTACGAAAATTTATTTGATGGTCAAATACCTCCTGGTGATTATTCAACACCAGAAAGCCTAGCAAAAAATTGGATTCTCGAAGCGGGATGCTCTATACAAAATGGAAATGGAATTAATTTAAGGTCCGGTATTGGACCAGATGGTGCATATGGATTGGGAGGTACACAAGAGTTAGGATATAGACCAATGCCTGGTTTAACTGGAGTAACAATAGAAACTACGGGAAGGCTAGGCTCTCTAAGACAAGCAAATATTCAGTTTAAGGTTTGGAATATGAACCAGCTTAATGTAGTGGAGGCTTTATACTTTAGGTTAGGTTACTCTATGCTACTGGAGTGGGGACATACGCAGTATTTTGACAATAATAGTGCTTTTCAATCTAAAGAAATTTACGGAATCGACGATCCGTTCCTACCAGGAAGAAGAAAGGAGCAAATACAGCAAGATATTGCAAGAAGATCGAAAAAGACCTTCGGTAATTATGACGGGATGTTAGGTATAGTTTCAAATTTTAATTGGTCTATGAACCAGGACGGAGGTTTTGATTGTACTGTTAAACTAGTGGGATTGGGATCTGTAATGGATTCTATGAGAATTAATCAGACTTATAAGCTACCTGACGGTTTAATAAAACAGTATAAGAAGAATAAAGAGGCCTTAGCTACACAAGAGTTACAAAGAATTGCTGCATTAGAAGCAAAGGTTAAAGCATTACAGGAGGGAAACGCAGCTACGGGTCCTACAGTAGAAGCTATCGACCCTGTTCCAAAAAGTCCTACAGAGTTAAGAGCAAGGCTTCAGAGCTATGATAACTATCAAGGGCTTACAGTTACTAATGTGCAGGAAGATTACGGTATTCCTTTTTATAATAAAAAAGACAATTTCACACCAGCAAAAGCACAGGGAGGGTACGATTATTATACTTCATTTAGTAGAATTACTGCTGATAGTATTAAACCTCAAGCATTAAAAGCTTATGCAGGTCTATGGCTTAATCAAGGAGGTCAAATAGGATGGGCTAGAATACCTTTAGACGGCGTAAATGGTGCTATAATTGATACCACTTTACTTAACTATGCTATAGAAAGCACTCAAATTACTACTGCAGAAGGAAGTAGAACCTTAAATCAGTTAGGACTTACCGGAGGTACGTATGTAAGTAAGTACTTTGATTTCAGCACTAAGACCTATATAATAGGCCCTAGCGGTCCAGGCGGAAGCATATCTACACAAAACGTCCCCTTAACTTCACCGTTAAACTCTGCTGCAGACGAAGCGAATTTAACGATAGGAGGGCTAAACGGACCGGACGGCTCAACTGATAGTATTTCTTTTGGTATTAAAGTGCTTCCTATTACCGATGCCACAGATAAATATTTTCAACCTACAAGACAAGAGTTAATTAAATTAATAGATATATGGCAAAGTCAAAGTGAGTCTGCTATATACGAGGTAAAGGTTAAATCTACAGGTGCAAATAGCGTTCTTATAACAGGAAAGTTTAAAGGTACACCGGTAGACGCAGCTTATTCAGGTCCGGAAGCAGATAGAGTAAATGTAATAAAAGGAAATGGAGGTAAAGAAACGAGACTAGTTACCGTTACATTTGAGTTCAGTACAACCAATCCAGGATTTCTTTCTAGACTCGGAGCACCTACACAACCGAACGCTAATGCTACTTCGCAGACTCCTCAAAAGGCAAATGCTGGAGATACTAATGGAACCACTAATACAGATAGTGTAGCTCAGACACAAGCTGCAGAAGGATTTGCATCAGCATTAGAAGCAATGTTAACTGTTGTACAAGCAGCAACTCAAGTTAAACTGAGCGAATCTAAAGCTAAAGGTACTGCGGTTGATATTACCGATTTAACAAGTAAGTTTTTTCAAGACGGTATAATGAATGGAGTTTTAAATAGTAACAATATTCCTAAGACGGCTGCAAATCTTACAGAAAAAGAATTCTTAATTGCATATGCATCAAGAGGCTTCAATAGCGACTTAATGGTCGATCCATCCTTGTATGATATTGTACCGGCAGTAAATTTTACTAAACTATGTAAAGCATTTGCATTTGCATACGGACAAGGCGGGGAAGAGGGAAGTACTAGCATATTAACCTCTCCTACTTATATTTCTTTTGGATATCTACTAGCCTTTTTAAACAATATGTGCTTAATTTATGATTCACCGGATAAAGCACTATCTACAAATAATAACCCAACTACAGGAACCCCTAAACGTCCTTACGTCTATATTGATTTCAATCCAGAAACCAATTTTTGTTTAACTTCACCTCAACAACTTTCTGTTGATCCCTATACCTGTTTAGTACCTCTTCAAGCAACACAACCTCAATACAAGACAATATTTCCTGAAAATATATACAAACACTGGAGAAGTGAAAAAGACACAACTCCTATATTTGACCCAGCAGGTGAATTTAATGGAGTATCAACAGTAATAACCACTGCAGGACTTTCCTATAAGACACCAGCTAATGCATATCAAGGTAGGTTAATGGATATTTTATTAAACATAGACTATTTGCTAAATCAGGTAAAAAGTTTTGCATCAGCAGACATAGAGCATGCTGTTAAGTTAGAATCTTTTTTACAGCAAATTTTACAAGATGTTAATAAAGCTCTAGGTAATACGAATCTGTTTAGAGTAGCCTATAGAGATGATTCAAATACGATCCAAATTCAAGACGATCAGTGGGTACCTAGTTTAAACGGAGACGCTACTGAAACTTCTATGCTTAATGCAAAGTCTTATAATTCTAAGTTAGCAGAAAAAAATGACCAGCAAATCGCTGGCTTATTACCTATAACCAGTGGTCCAAAAGAACTACCTATAGCAGGTACCTTAAGTTTAGCGAGACAATTTCAATTGAGATCTGTAATGTCTACTAAACTTGCAAGTATGATAGCAATATCTGCACAAGCCAGTACAGGATCTGTGAATGCAACAGATCATTCTTCTTTAAGCTACCTAAATCAAAATTTTCAAGATAGATATAAGCCCTACATACAAGATGCTTCTAACGGAGAATCCGGTACTAATGCTAATTCCAAAAATGCATCTGGTGATTCAGAATCAAACGACCAGAAAGCAGCTGAATTATTTAATGACCATATTATAAACATATACTCTAACTTCAACTTAAGTGCAGATAGGATTGGTCTTGCTAAGAATTATTATATTGAAAGGATGTCAAAAGTTAAATCAGGTGATCCAGTGGTTACTGCAGCACCTTTTATTCCTGCTGAATTAGAAATGACAATAGACGGTATTAGCGGTATTATAATGGGTAATGCTTTTACTATTCCGCAAGATAGACTGCCGCTTTCCTTACGAGGTGAAAATGGTCTTGCAAAAATAGCCTTCATTGTAACTGGTCTAACACATACAATTCAAAACAACGAATGGTTAACTAGGATTAAAGGTCAGATGATCAAATTAAGAGAGGAAGTTAAACAAGTTACAGCAGCAAGTCTTATAGGGGAAATACAAAAACAAATAATTCAACCTCTAACTAACGGTACTATACCTACACTAAGCGATTCCTTTAATAAAGCTAATCCATGGAGTGCAGCTTTTATCAGTTATATAATGAAGCAAGCAGGTTTGAGCAGCTTTCCTGCTAGTCAAAGTCATACAGGTTATGCACAGGCCCTTAGAGTAAATAATATCGGATTTGAAATTTTAGATCCTAGTACAACTGTTGTAAAATTAGGAGATTTAGTAATAGCAAATAGAGAAGGTAACAACATGACTTTTAAAACTAAAACTTGGTCTGGATATAGTCATGGAGATATTGTAAGCAGTATAAGCGGAAATACAGCTACAGGAATTGGCGGTAACGTTAGTCAGTCTGTAGCTACAAAAAGTATCGGACTCGTTGACGGTAAATTAGGAAAATCTGACTACTTTGTAATACTAAGGCCGCCTCAAGGTAGCGTAAAGAGTATATTAAGTGTTTTAGGAACAGAGTATAACTTATGGAAAACAAATAAGTGGAAAGAGACATCACCAGGAGCTTTGCCTTACTTAAGAGAGTACTATAAAGTAGTAGGAATAAAAATATAAAATATGCCATTAAAATATTTCCCATTAACTAGGATAGCTCCAAATAATTATACAAGAGGAGGGGAGTACATAACTCCTGATGGAAAATCCTATACCGGAAGGTATTATACTACTTACAGTGGTGCTAGTTTTACAGGTATTAATCCTATACTTGGAGAGAATTTAAAGCTAACTTCTATAGCGGAGGTATCTGCAGCTGCTAGGGGTGTAGGAGCAAACGCTACAAGCACCTACCAGTATACTCAAACTCAAGTACAAGCTTTAAAAGCAATAGACGTTGATGCTGAACTAACCTCCCTAACTCCCTACTTCCCCGTACCTCTAGATTCTGATTATACACGAGGATATTTTACAAGGTACTTTGCCAAGGACGTAAGCGGCCCTGGGTTTATTATTGAAATATCGCAGCTTGACTGGACTAAGATTCAAAATGGAGATGTAAGTAATACTGTTTTAGGTTATCAATCAACAAGTATGCTTTGGCAGTTAACCGGTCCGTTAAATAATACGAGAGTATCTCAATACCAAGTTAAAGGAGGTGTTTTCGATACAAATAAGAGAGTGACAGAAGCAAAACAAAAAACATTTAGAGGTATTGTAGAATTTATTGGAGGAGATTATACGAAGTTTGCACGAATAGATCCAGGTTCAGTTGCTACTTCGGGAAGTATTTAGTATATTTAATGTAAATAAATGTTATGTACTTTATCGTCGAGACAGAAGAGCAGCTTTTACAGCTGCCTAGACCTGAAAAATGCTTTATCGAACTAGTATCTCTATCAGAGCATACTCATCCATCTCTAACTACACCGTGCGTACTATATTATAACGATTTTCACAAAGGGTACGTAATCCCTATTAATCATTCGGAAGGATTTTCAATTAAATTAGAGTCTATAGAGGACTTTCTTAAGGAAATTCCAAAAGTATATCTACTAGATAAAAAATGGCATTCCTATTATCTAGATCTACCTAATTCGATCGACCTTTACTTTACTGTTTTAGATGTAGAAGGCAAAATACAAGATTTTCAATGCTATACACCGGTGCATTTAGACTTTTACGAGAAGTTTAAATACCTGCCTCAAGTAAATACCTACATTCCAATTTCAAAGCACTACGAAAGGTGTGAGTGTATGTTTGAAATGGTGAGAGATTACGTAGGAAAAGAGCGAAATACGGAATGGCAGAGTAAATACACTGAGGTATACAAATGGGTAGAAGAGCAGGGAATCTTAGTAGAGGAAAAGCTCTTTGATAAGTACTTTGAAACTCCTTGGAAAGGTAGATCTGTAAGGGATAGTAGGGTTTATTCAAGTTATAACCTATATAACATTACTTCCCGTCCTACTAATGCATTTAATAGTATAAACTTCCTTGCTTTTAATAAAGAGAATGGCTCTAGAACGGCTTTTATACCTCAAAACGATGCTTTTGTAGAGTTTGACTTTGATGGATATCACTTAAGGCTAATTGCTAATACGATGGGTACTGCAATTCCGCAAGACGAATCAATTCACCTGTTTTTAGGTAAACAGTATTTCGGTAAAGGTGAATTAACATCTGAAGAATACCAAGAAGCTAAGAAGATCACTTTTAGGCAGATGTATAACGGAGTAGAAGACGAGTTTAAACATATCGAATTCTTTGAAGACGTAGCACATACGGTAGAAGCTATGTGGTCTGCTTATAAGAGTAATAGATTTTTAGAGTTACCAAATGGTAGAAGAATTACTCAAGAGAATGCTAATCCTCAAAAGCTATTTAACTACTATATTCAGTGCTTAGAAACAGTGAATAATGTAAAAAAACTAGATAAACTGAAGAGCTACCTTAAAGACAAGCAAAGTAAAGTATTACTAGTCGTATACGATTCAATATTAATTGATTATTCAGTAGAAGACGGAAAAGGAACGCTTGGAGAGATAAAAGATATATTAGAAGAAGGTGGATATAAGGTAAAAGCCAAAAAAGGTCATAACTACAACTTTTAGAACAATTTAACAACTATTTATAATGGAATTTATTAAGTTAACGCAAGAGCAATTGAAAAACAAGTTATTTTGTACCTTTTCCCCTAAGGATAAGTTAGATACTACATTAGATACCATTATAGGGGAATACACTATTATGTACAGTAAGATTTTTGTACTAGAATCTGAGGATTCTGACGAGCTTTTATGTACATATAACATTGAGGTTCAAGATACAACAACAAGAGTGCTTCCAAACACGATATTATTACATAGAAAGAAGGAAACTAATACGTTATACACGATTAACAGTTTAAACCTTCTAATTAAATCCCTAAACGAGGGAATCTTAGACACGTCCTTTAGAGTAGAGTGGCAAAATTACAGAAATACTGTATTATTAACTCAAGGCGATGATCTAAGAAAACTTTCTACAAAAATCCACAAAATAGTCAACTTATAAGTTGCTAATTCGGATCTTTCTTCTTACATTTCTGTATAAGTAAATTTTTAAACTAAAACAATAAGTTATGGCAATGGACCTATCTGCGATTAAGTCGAAACTTAGTTCGCTACAAAACCAAAAGTCAGGCGGTCAAAAAAGAGACATGTCTTTGATTTTATGGAAGCCTACTGTGGGTAAACACAGCGTTCGTATCGTTCCAGCTACATGGGACAGATCAAATCCTTTTAAAGAGGTATTAGTACATTACGGTATCGGTAACCGTACAATGATTTCATTAGTTAACTTCGGTGAAAAAGATCCAATTGTTGAATTTGCTAAGCAATTAGCTACAGCAGGCGATAAAGAAAACTGGGTTATGTCTAAGAAGTTAGAACCTAAGATGCGTGTATTTGCTCCTGTCATCGTTAGAGGCGAAGAAGAGAAGGGTGTACGTTTATGGGAGTTCGGTAAGCAAATTTATGCCGAGTTATTATCATTAGCCGACGATCCTGATGTAGGAGATTACACAGACGTAATTGAAGGTCGTGATATTACGATCGAAACTACCGACGCAGCTGCTAACGGTACTGGTTACAACCAATCTAAAGTACGCGTCCGTACTAAAACTACTCCTTTATCAGAGGATGCAGCAGAGGTAGAAAAATGGTTAAATACCCAGCCAGAAGTATTCACTATCTTTAAGAAATATTCTTATGATGAGATGAAGGAGTCTTTATTAAGCTGGTTACACCCTGAAGCAGCTACTGATGAACCGGCTGCACCTGTAGCACCTGTAGTAGAGACACCAGCTCCTGCTAGTAAACCTGCTTCGTTTGCTTTAAATACTAAACCTAAGGCAAGCATTGATGACGAGTTCGACGAATTATTTAAATAAACAATTACATGGCAAAAGGAACTAAAGCTTCTCTTAATGAGAGTATAGCGGGTGCTTTAAAAGGTACCTTTAATCTAGATAGCTTCAAAGAAGCAAAGAACTTATCTAGTACATCTATTAAGATGAAAGAACAAAGATGGATTCCTTTATCAAAAGCCTTTCAAGATTGTTTATCTATTCCCGGTATACCACAAGGACATATTACCTTATTAAGAGGACACTCTGATACAGGTAAAACAACAGCTCTTTTAGAAGCAGCAGTAAGCGCCCAGAAAATGGGCGTCTTACCTGTTTTTATTATTACAGAGATGAAATGGAATTGGGAGCATGCCAAGCAAATGGGATTACAGTTTGATGAGGTAGCTGATGATGATGGAGTGGTTAAGGATTATAAAGGTTTTTTCTTGTATATTGATAGAGAAAGATTAAATAGTATTGAAGACGTAGGTGCATTTATTGCAGACCTATTAGATGAACAGAAGAATGGTAAATTACCTTACGACTTATTATTTTTATGGGATTCAGTAGGTAGTATACCTTGTGAAATGTCTATAACATCTAATAAGAATAATAACGAATGGAATGCAGGTGCTATGTCTAAGACATTTGGTAACTTCATTAACCAAAAAATCGTATTATCACGTAAAGAGAGTCAACCTTATACTAACTCAATGCTAGCAGTTAATAAAATCTGGGTAGCTAAAGCAGAAAACATCATGGCACAGCCTAAGATGAAGAATAAGGGAGGTGATACAATGTATTTCGATGCTTCGTTAATTGTTACTTTCGGTAATGTTACTAGTTCAGGTACAAATAAGATCAAAGCCACTAAAAACGGTAAGGATGTAGAGTTTGCAAAGAGAACTAAAGTTAGTTGCGATAAGAATCACGTTAACGATGTAACATCTGCAGGTAGAGTTATTATGACTGCACACGGTTTTATTGATGATACCAAGCAAGCTATTGATGCATACAAAAAGCAGTACTCAAAAGACTGGTTAAAGACTTTAGGTACTACTGATTTTGATGTAGTAATAGAAACTGATGACGATAATAAAGATATTTTTGACGCTTCAGAAGAATAGTCGTATCTTTAGATAAATAAATGTTATGACAAGGATTAATATAGGGGTTCCGCCCCGTGAGCTGACTAATAAGCATTTGATTGCAGAACATAGAGAGATTAAACGTATTCCAAACGTAGTCTCAAAAGGTAAGTACAACCTTAAGGGCGTTCCGCCCCAATTTACTTTAGGTAAAGGACACGTATCGTTTTTTTACGACAAGCTAGGCTATCTAAAAGAACGGTACGTTAGCCTTTATAACGAGTGTATTAGTAGGGGCTTTAATGTTCAGAATTACGAAGCTTCCTGGGACGGCGTTCCGCAAGAGTTAATGAATAAATACGTACCTACAGAGAGAGATATTGAAATAGTAACAGAAAGGATTCTAGATAGGTTAACTAATCCAATCGCAAAACAAAAAAAGAATGGACTACAAGAAGATGTTCGCAGAGATGGAGAGTAAAGCACCAGAAGACTTACATAAAAACAGTCACGTTTTAATTGTCGATTCATTAAATACTTTTTTACGGAGTTTTGTAGCAATACATCACATAAATCCAGCAGGTAATCACGTAGGAGGCTTAGGAGGTTTTTTAAAATCAGTCGGTGCTGTTATAAAGCAATTACAACCCACAAGGGTTATTTTAGTTTTTGATGGTGTTGGTGGTTCTACAAATAAAAGATACCTTTATCCTGAGTATAAAGCTAACAGACATATTACTAAGATATCAAATTGGGATGCATTTGATAGTCAAGAAGAAGAATCTGAGTCTATTACTAATCAAATTTTACGTTTAGTAGCTTACTTAAAATGTTTGCCTATTGATTTAATTGCAATAGATAAAATTGAAGCAGATGATGTAATTGGATACCTTGCAACTAGGTTTCCTGAAAAAGTAACTATACTTTCTACCGACCAAGATTACTTACAGCTTGTATCAGATAAAATATCAGTATACTCACCTGTCAAGAAAATAATCTACGACCCAGCTAGAGTAGTAAAAGAGTACGGAATTACACCTCAAAACTTTTTAGTAGGTAAAGTTATACTAGGTGATAAAGGTGATAATGTTCCCGGGGTAAAAGGTATTGGCGCTAAGACATTAATAAAGCTTTTTCCTCAATTAAAAGAAGAAGAGAAGTTTAGGTTAGTAGTTCTACTAGAACATGCTAAGCAAAATATAGCAAAGAGTAAACATTACGGTGATATACTTAACTACAGCTATCAATTAGATATAAACAGGAAGTTAATGGATTTACATAATCCAAATATACCTCAAGAAGATAAAGTTGTAATAGACCACCTATTAAACAACCCGAGTAACGAATACGATCCTACTAAGTTTGTAAAGTTATATAACGAAGACTTGTTAGGCAAGACTTTACTTAGCCCTCAAATATGGTTAAGTGAAACTTTTGCAAAATTAACACAGTATGAGTTGAAAAATCAAGAATAGTTTACTATATTAAAGAATAAAGAGAATTAGTTATGGCAGTTTTAAATCAGTTGAATCAGTACGGTGTAGGCTTTCAGGTAAAAGTGTTATCGAGCCTGTTAAAGCATAAAGAGTTTTTACAAAATATACATGATATATTAGAGGAAGAGTATTTTGATAATCCTGCACATAAATGGATTGTAGAAGAAATCTTAAAATACCATTACAAGTATAATACTACACCTTCTCTTGACGCATTACAGGTAGAGGTTAAGAAAATTGATAACGAGGTATTAAAAGTATCTGTTATCGAGCAATTAAAAGAAGCTTATAAAGCATCTAACGAAGACCAAGAATATGTAGAGCAAGAGTTTGCTAACTTCTGTAAAAACCAACAGTTAAAAAAAGCATTACTATCCTCAGTTGATTTATTAGAGAAAGGACAGTACGATGACATTAGGTACTTAATCGATTCAGCATTAAAAGCTGGCATGGATAAGAATTTAGGTCATGAATACGAAAAAGACACTGAAACTCGTTATAGAAATGAAGATAGAAATCCTATACCAACGCCTTGGCCTCATGTTAATGAGATGTTGCAAGGAGGATTAGGTGCAGGTGATGTAGGAATTATTTTCGGTAATCCAGGAGGCGGTAAGAGCTGGATGCTAACTGCATTAGGTGCAATGCCTGTATCATTAGGTTATACTGTAGCTCATTATACTTTAGAGTTATCAGAAGGATATATGGGTAGAAGATACGATGCTACTTTTACAGGACTTAAAGTACAGGAATTAGGCTTACATAGACAGGAAGTTAATGAGATGATTGAAAAGCTTAAAGGTAAATTAATTATTAAAGAATTTTCAATGGGTAAAGCATCTATATCAAGTATAGAGGCTCATATTCAAAAAATGACCGACCTTGGTACTCGTCCAGACTTAGTTATTATTGACTACGTAGATTTATTAAAATCAAAACGTAAATCTATTGATAGAAAGGATGAAATTGATGATATTTATATCTCCACCAAGGCTTTAGCGAGAGATTTAAAGCTTCCAATATGGACTGTATCTCAAGTTAATAGAGCTGGTGCAAAAGACGATGTAATTGAGGGGGATAAAGCAGCAGGTTCATACAATAAGATTATGATTGCGGATTTTGCAATGTCTTTATCAAGAAAGAGGTTAGATAAGGTGAACGGTACAGGAAGAGCACATATTATGAAAAACCGATATGGCGGTGATGGTATGACCTATCCTGTAAAGATTAATACTGAAAACGGTAATATTGAAATCCTAGAAAAGGAAATGGAAGAAGGTGAATTTACCGTAGAAGGTGGAAATCAAGGACCTAAAGCACCCACTACTAATTTTAGTGCAGAAGAACGTAATTATTTACAGCAAAGGTTCTTTGAATTAGGGAAATAACGCTATTTATTACTACAAAAGGTATTTTATATGAGTTTAACTACATTATACAACGAAAAAAAGACAGCATTAGCACCTCCTGTAGTACAAGAGACTTATACTGAGTTTGTCTTTAATATGGAAAAGAACGGTACTAACGACTTAGTAGAGAGAAATATGGTTGATCCTACTTTTAGACCACCATCGGTTACAGATACATATCTTGCTCGAGTATTCGCAGAGGATACAAAATAAAATCAACAGGAATTAATTAAAAGGTTATAGACCTTGACGGTAGGTGTAAATCTATCGAACGATATATCTATTTTTAAAAATATAAAAAACAGAAAGAGGCATGGACATTTCGCAGAGTATTTTAAGTGACATTACAGTATACATGAAGTATGCTAAATTTAATCCGGCAGTAGAAAGAAGAGAAACGTGGTCGGAACTAGTAGATAGAAACAAGGCGATGCACTTAAAGAAATTTCCTAACCTAAGTGAAGAGATTGAAAGTGCATACCAATATGTATATGACAGAAAAGCATTACCTTCAATGCGTTCTATGCAGTTTGCAGGTAAACCTATCGAAATCTCACCTAACCGCATCTACAACTGTGCCTATCTTCCAATTGATGATTGGAGAGCCTTTGGAGAAACGATGTTCTTATTGCTAGGCGGTACTGGGGTAGGTTATTCAGTACAGAAGCATCACGTTGATCAATTACCTGAAATCAGAAAACCAGATCCAAAGAAAACTAGACGTTTTTTAATTGGTGATTCTATTGAAGGATGGGCTGATGCAATAAAAGTATTAGTTAGATCTTACTTTGAAGGCGGATCATCTCCGGCATTTGACTTTTCAGACATTAGAGCTAAGGGAGCTGCCTTAATTACTACAGGCGGTAAAGCGCCTGGACCTCAACCATTAAAAGAATGCTTGATAAAGATTCAAGGTATTTTAGATAGTAAAGAAAACAACGATAAATTAACTTCTATCGAAGTTCACGATATAGTCTGTCATATTGCCGATGCAGTATTGACAGGAGGTATTAGAAGAGCAGCTTTAATTAGCCTCTTTAGTGCAGATGACGATGATATGATTTCAGCTAAGTCAGGTGCATGGTGGGAATTAAACCCACAACGCGGAAGAGCTAACAATTCAGCAGTATTATTAAGAAATAAAGTGACTGAGGAGTTTTTCTTCGGCTTGTGGGACAAGATTAAGGCAAGTGGTGCTGGTGAGCCCGGTATTTACTTGTCAAATGATAAGGATTGGGGTACTAATCCATGTTGTGAAATTGCATTACGTCCTTTCCAGTTCTGTAACTTATGTGAAGTGAATGTTTCTGATGTAGTAGATCAAGATGACTTAAATGCACGTGTAAAGGCAGCAGCGTTTATAGGTACTTTACAAGCTTCTTATACTAATTTCCATTACTTACGTCCAGTATGGCAAAGAACAACTGAAAAAGATGCCTTAATCGGCGTAGGTATGACAGGTATTGGTTCTGGAGTAGCTCAAAAATTAGACCTTAAGCAAGCAACTAAAATTGTAAACGAAGAAAACGAAAGAGTAGCTAAATTATTAGGTATTAATAGAGCAGCTAGAACAACTACAGTTAAGCCTTCAGGTACTTCTTCATTAGCTTTAGGTACTTCATCAGGAATACATGCATGGCATAATGACTTCTATATTAGAAGAATTAGAGTAGGTAAAAACGAGCCTATCTACACGTACTTAGCAATTAATCACCCAGAATTAATCGAAGATGAGTACTTTAGACCTCATGATACGGCTGTAATTTCTGTTCCGCAGAAAGCACCAGCAGGATCTATCTTAAGACATGAATCTGCTTTAGATTTACTTGAGAGAGTTAAGTTTGTATATCAAAATTGGGTTAAACCAGGTCATAGATCAGGTCAAAATACTCACAACATTTCTGCTACAGTATCTATTAAAGATGATCAGTGGGAAGAAGTAGGAAAGTGGATGTGGGATAATAAAAAGTTCTACAACGGATTATCAGTTTTACCTTATAACGGCGGAACTTATATTCAAGCACCTTTTGAAGACTGTACAGAAGAGAAATACGAAGAGATGATGAAGCATTTACACAGTGTTGATTTATCTAAAGTAGTAGAACAGGCCGATAATACTAATTTAATGGGAGAGGCTGCTTGTGCAGGCGGTGCTTGTGAAGTCGTTTAGTATGCACGATAATTTAGTACAGAATATAGTTAGTAATATCTATCAAGTCATAAAAAATGGCAGATAAGAAGGATTTTATTAAAGACATACATTACTATTTAGAAGGGGAAAGGGTCATTTTTACGGCCCTTTTCCACTCTCAAAGAGGGCAATGTTGCGGGAATGGATGTAGACATTGTCCGTATGAAGGAGATCATAAAAGAGGTACCAAAATACTTAAAGAAGAATTTGGTTATCTGAAAGAAAATACTTAATTTTATAAAAACACAGTTATGAATACATTTCAATCAACAAAATTATATGACGGCTTTAGTACCGTCTTTCGTCAATGGGCTGCAGAAGGTACACACTGCAGATTTTTACATGGGTATGATATCGAATTTAGAGTAACTTTCGAAGGAGAGTTAGATCATAGAAATTGGGTATGGGATTTCGGTGGTATGAAAAGAGCTAAAGGTAGTATCGATGGTATGAATCCTAAAGCTTGGATGGATTACATGTTTGACCACACTACAGTATTAGCACCAGACGATCCTGAATTAGAAATATTTAAAGAACTAGATAAAAAAGGTGTAGTTCAGTTAAGAATACTTGAAGGACCTGTCGGTGCAGAACAATTTGCAAAGTACATCTACGGTAAAATTAATACTTTCGTACAAGAAGAAACAAAAGGACGTGTAAGAGTGGTACAGGTAGAGTTTTTCGAAAATAAAAGAAATTCAGCAATCTATATAGGATAATGAGTAAGAAATTTGAAAAGAATCAAGAAAAAGCTCGACGTAAAATGCTTCAAAAAGAATACGAGGAAAATAATCCCCGTATTCCTACTGAAGACGAGTTATTAGAGAATAATAGTTACTGGGATATTGACTACCTTGAACAGGTTAATGCTAAAACTAATAAAGGCATTAAGTATTGGGAAGAAAGGTATGCTAATGCATCCAGTAATATGGGAAAATGGTATTGTCAAATACGAATTAACAGATTAAGAGCAAAGCTACATAAGTATGTAGATAAAAAATAAGTTATGCTAGAGGTAATAGAACATTCATTAGGTTTGTGTGGAGATAACCATGCAAACTTTATAAGCTTTTTGTTGGAGATACCACGAATAAGTTATACCTTTACTTATATAAAGACATTATTCAAATAAAAACATGGAGGACAACTATGAAATGTTTAAAAGACACAAAAACAGGAGATATTCTTAGAGTATCTGACCTAGAAGCTTTTCAAAAAGCAGGTAATAGATTTCAATATGTAGCGAAATCAGAATGGAAGAAAACAAGACCTACAATTTCAGTAAAACAAGTAGAAGAGGTAGAAAAGAAAGAGGAAACTGTTTCTGAAAAAGCCTTAAGACGTAAAAAATTAGGCGATAAGCAACGTCCTGCTGAAGATTTAGATAACCTTTTAAAATAATTTTATGTCAAAAATAGACCCAAATAAATTACTCATCTCATCTGACTTTTATACAGTTCAGGGAGAGGGTATAAGTAGCGGTATTCCATCCTACTTCGTTCGTTTAGGTATTTGTAACCTAACTTGCGGTATGAGTAGAGCATTTACTAATATGTTAATGAAAGAAAAGTCTTTAGAGGACGGAGAAATCTTCGAAGGTGATTTACATAAAGAAGGAAAAGCTACTTGGACTTGTGATTCTACTTCTCAATGGTTATGGAGAGGGGAAGATAAAGAGTTTCAATACTTACTTGATAGATTTAAAGAAGAAGGTGTATATGATGATATTTTAAACGGCTTAGTTCATATTATTTGGACTGGCGGTGAACCTACTATTGCAGGACATCAAGTAGCTATTAATAACTTCACGGAGTATTGGGCTAGTCAAGGAGCTAATGTTGATAATGTGTTTTATGAGATTGAAACCAACGGTACTAATTTTATTGATGAAGAGTTATTTGATGCTTTAGATCAAATTAACTGTTCGCCTAAGTTAGAGAATTCAGGTATGACAGCTAAGCAACGTATTGTACCAGAAGCGATTAATCGTATTATGGAACATAAAAACTACCAGTTTAAATTTGTTATCAGTGCTGAAGATGATGTTAAAGAGATGTTTAGAGACTTTGTAGAACCATTTAATATCCCATTACAGAATGTAGTTTGTATGCCAGGTTTAGATGATGCAGCTAACTTCGAAGAAAGAACTCAATTCTGTCTTGAAATGGCTAAGAAGTATAGATTTAGAGGCTTAACTAGATTACATATTGCTGCTTGGAATAAAACATTAAACGTATAGTTATGAGTAAACAGGAAAGTGAGATTTACTTAGGCGGAGGTAATAATTTAGTAATGCAAACTTCTAAATTAGTAACGTGTCATGAAATATTAACACTAGTAGTTAACAGTAAAGGTGCAATACCTTTAGAAATTAAAATACAAGCTGATTTTGACACTATACCGGAAGAGTATCATGAAATATTTTTAAACATGATGACATCAAAGTACTGTAAAACAGCATCATTCGGTGATAACCCATTCTCACAGTGTATACCAGCCCCTAAAAAACGTTGGTATCAATTCTGGAGATCTTAAAATAGTAATTATGATAGACGAATATAAATGTCAATATTGCGGTAAAGATACTTTTAATATAGATATCGACTATCTTCATGGATACGATCATCTTTCTTGTGCATTAGAGTATGAAAAATCTACTATGAAAAATAGAACTACTTTAATTACAGTACCAGTTGAAACAATACTAAATACTCCTAATGATCAAGAGTTGGGAAATAAAGTAAGAAAGTTATACTATGAAAACAACAGCTAAAGAATATTATGATGCTTTAGGTTTTGCAGCAGGTACTCTATTTTACTTGACTCGTAAAAGCGGGTCAACAGAAGAGTATGTTTTAGAGCCTTTGCTCGTTGATACTAAAAATAAAGATTTAACCTTAAAAGCATTACAAAGGGTAATGGATAGCCCTAATTTTATCGGATTTCCCGGTACAAAAGAGTTTACCGACTTTATAAATGAAGTTGATAATCCGAAAATTAAATAATACCTTTATATTATGACATTAACATTGACACCAGAACATTTATACGTAGGTATTATAGTAATACTTGTAGCTATACAGCTGTATCAGCAAAGAACTATTAGTAAATTAGAAAAAGAGTGTGACGATATTTGGTCACAGATGGGTACTCTAGTAGGTAATATTACAAGTCAAATGCTTTCTATGCAGAAAGACATTAATGACAAGCAAGATAAAAAATAATTCGGTTATAGAGCTAATCGATCTACAAAATAATACGCTCTAAATTTTAAATTTTAAACAAGATGGCAAAACAAGCAGTTTTATCATTATCAGGTGGGATGGATTCTTCATCTCTTTTGTTACACCTATTAGCTAATGGCTATGAAGTAACAGCATTAGGTTTTGATTACGGTCAAAAGCATAAAGTAGAGTTAGAACGTGCTAAATCGTTAGTACAGTACATTAATGATGGTTATGATTCTGAAGCAGAAAACATACCGTATCAAAAAGTAAAGTACCAAAT
Organism: Ophiocytium majus; assembly: GCA_032358315.1. Taxonomy (NCBI): domain Eukaryota; class Xanthophyceae; order Mischococcales; family Ophiocytiaceae; genus Ophiocytium; species Ophiocytium majus. The sequence continues at coordinate 59,306 of JAULBY010009125.1, forward strand.
TATTAAATTAGACGGTTTACAAGAGCTATTAAACTCAGCTTTAGTAACTGGAGGTGCAGATGTACCTGAAGGACATTACGAGCAAGATAACATGAAAGCAACTGTCGTACCTAACCGTAATAAGATTTTTAGTTCGTTGATTCAAGCAGCAGCTTTATCAATTGCAACTAAGAATATCGGAGATGATTGTGCTATAGGACAACCTGTAGATATTGCAATGGGTATTCACGCAGGAGATCACGCTATCTACCCTGATTGCCGTCAAGAATTTAGAGATGCAGACTTTGAAGCATTTAAAATTGGTAACTGGGATGCAGATTTAGTATCAGTTTATACTCCTTATCTAGAAGTAACTAAGTTTGAGATCTTAGAAGACGGTTTGAAAGCATGTGAAGCATTAGGTTTAGACTTCGATGAAGTATATAAGCGTACAAATACATCTTATAAGCCAATGCAGCACGGAGGTGTTTGGTATTCTGATTATAAATCAGCAGCATCAGTAGAGCGTATTGAAGCGTTTATTAAACTAGGCCGTCCTGATCCAGTAGAATATGCAGACGAAACAGGTCCTGTTAGCTGGCAATTTGCAAAAACACAAGTAGAAAAAGTATTATCAGAATATCAAAAATAGACTATGCCATTAATTTCACATGAAATACCAAAAGCGTTATTTTCTCGTCACGACGAGGTTAGCGATTATCCTTACGTACTAGGACATTTACTAAGCCTGGATACAGAGTACGCAGATTTTTATAAAGAAAAGTTGAAAACAGCTGAGTACTCTATCTTAGATAATTCTGCTTTTGAATTAGGCAAATCTATACCAATGGAAGAATTATATGAGTTGGGTAAGGAGTATTCTCCTACCCATCTTGTACTTCCTGATGTAGTAAATGACTATAATCAAACTTTAAGTAATGCTAAAGAGTATTTAGCAAATTATAGAGTAGAAGGACAGAAGTATATTGGTGTATGTCAAGGAGATACTTTTGAGCAAATTGCAGATTGTATAGATTACTACCTAACAGAGAAAGTAGACATCATTGCACTACCTTTCGATTTAGTTGAGAAATCAGACTACGTAACAGTAAGGTATAGATTCTTAAACTGGTGGTATGCAAACAGATTTAATATGGGAATTGGATTACCTAAATTTCACTTATTAGGATGTCAAAATCCAGTAGAGTTCATCTTAATTAATTCTCTTAATACCGTACTTAGAAGACTTATCTACTCGTTAGATACTAGTTCCCCCGTTATTAACGGTTGGGTAGGTAATGAATTAGGTATACACGGTTTAGTAGAACCTAAACCAAAAGCTAAATTAGCAGATAACTTAGATATTGAGTTGTCTCAAGAGCAAATAGATCTTATTTTTAAAAATATAAAAACATTCCGAAGCTATGTCAGTTAGTAACATGTCAGAAGTAGCTGCTAAAACCCTAGGGTCAGCTAACTCCTACGCAGTATACACGGATCAATTTGATCCAAGTCAATTAAACCCTATGCCAAGAGCATTAGCACGTGGAGATTGGGGTATTAAAGGAGATGAATTTGTAGGTTACGATACATGGCATTGTCATGAAGCAACCTTTCTATTAAATAACGGTTTACCTATTGCAGGTACGTTAAAAATTGTATGTCCTGCTGATTCAGAATTTATGGTAGAATCTAAATCGTTTAAATTATACCTAAACACGTTTGATATGTGTAAGATGGGAGATACGATTGTAGAAGCTATTGAAAATTACGAGAATCAAGTAAAAAAGGATATCAGTGCATGCATTGGTAAGGAAGTACAGGTAGGATTCTTTAGAGAAGGAGAGCAAGTAATGTTCGAAGGTGATCCTGCTGATGGGTACTACGATTTATTTCGTTTATTAGGAAATAAAAAATTAGAGGAGTTAGATATTACCGATTACTCCGGTAAAGAAAGTCATTTTAGTATTATTCCTGCTGAAACATCTGATGATGTATCTGTAATGACTGGTATTTTAAGATCAAGATGTAGACATACTAAGCAAAAGGATACAGGTGCTGCTTATTTTCATATTACTACTAAGAAAGGTCGTGTAGATTTAGAGGGTTTATTGAAAGAAGTAATTGCATTACGTGAAGTAAACGAGTTTCACGAGTTTTGTAGTGAAAAGTTGTTTACAGCTATTACAAAACATCCTGAAGTAAAGGACTGTGTAGTAATGTTATTGTATGCAAGACGCGGTTCGTTAGATATCAATCCTGTTCGTGCAACTAGAGAGGAGTTAATTCCACGTGCACTAATCGATACAGGTTATTATACAAGAAAAGCAATGGGTCAATAATGAAAGTATTAGGTAATTGGGCAGTACTAGTATCTCAGACAGGGTCTGAAGTAATAGCTATTAGTGAAATGCTTGGGATTCTCCCTAGTTTAGTTGTAACCAATAGAGTTACTAAGATTTCCGAAAAGAACATGAGAATCTTTGGGAAAAACAATGTAGAGATAGTAGTATTGCCTAATAAGCCTACCTTAGATCAGTATTTAAGGTCTGGATTACTAGAAAAAGAGTTAATTACTTTACATGGCTTTTTGAGAATAATACCAGAAGCATTCTTTCCGCACTTTAAAGGTAAGATCTACAACGGACATCCTGCTTTAATTACTTTATACCCGGAATTGAAGGGATTTAATAAGCAAGAAGACATTGCTGGAAACCAAGAAAAGTATCCGCTATGTGGATCTGTAGTTCATGAATGTATTCCAGAGCTAGATGCCGGAGAAGTAGTAGCTGCTGTATCTATAAAAAATACAGCGAATACTATAGACGAAGCTTATGCTTTATTACGAGAAACTTCCTTACTTTCTTGGCAACATTTCTTTGAAGATTATTGGAAGTCTGATAAAAAGTAGTTATCTTTACTAAAAGACACTTATGAAAATATTAATAGGATCGCATGGAACTGGTAAGACTACCTTATTAAAAGAGGTATCTACCAGATTTCCTGATTATTACGTAACAGACGGGTTTTCTCGTCCTGTATTAAAGATTGGTAGAATGCTTGAGTTATCTAATAACGAAAAGCAGTATGCAATTAACGAGTTATCTGCTTGGGCTTATGAAAATTACTTAAAGCATAAGAATGTAATTAGCACTCGTAGCTTAGTAGACTGTATTATATACTCTCAAATACTAACACCTGATGTTGATATTGAAAACTTAATTACTTTATTTGAGGAAACTAAAGATCAAGTAGAGTACTTCTTTTATATACCTATTGAATTTACTTTCGAACAAGGCGATCCAGATAGATTAAGTCATGATTTACAGGTTAAGATTGACGAAATTATACAAAAGTTTATTAAAAAGCATATACCTGAAGAAAAAGTCGTAACTTTAACAGGTACGGTAGAAGAGCGTTTAGAACAGATTTCAAAATACTTATAATATACACTATGAATAGAGATAAAAATATAGACATCGATAGTTTAGAACTTGCTAAAGCAGGTTGTGCTAATGGGATTAGCTTACAGTTACATGAAGCGATTAAAAACGGTAATCACTCTCTAAATGAGTATGAGAAGCATCAGATTATTGAAGCAGCAGCAAAGCATTACGGTAACTTCCTAACTGCATTAGGTGTAGATTGGGAAAATGACCCTAATAGCTCTAATACTCCGAAAAGAGTAGCTAAGGCTTACGTAAATGACTTGTGGAAAGGTAGATATGAGCAGTTAAGCTCTGTTACTTCTTTTCCTTCTGATGGTTATGATGGGGTAGTATTCGAAGGAGGTATTCCTATTACGAGTATGTGCTCTCACCACCATCAAACTATTAACGGTTTATGTCATATTGCCTATATACCTACCCTAGAAGGTAGAGTAGTAGGTTTAAGTAAGCTAAATCGTATAGTAGAGCACTTTAGTAGAAGAGGTGCAATTCAAGAACAATTAACTGTAGCTATTCATAATGCAGTAAATCAAATATGTACTGATAATATTGGTGTAGCGGTAATGATTGAAGCAACTCACAACTGTGTAAGCTGTAGAGGAGTTAAGCATCAAGGTGCTAGCATGAAAACATCTAAATTAAGCGGTTCTTTCTTAAACGAAGACTCAGCTAGATCAGAATTTTATGAATTTACTAAAGGGTATCCACGTAAATAATAGATTATGAAATCACAAGGACTAGGAGATACAGTTGCTAAAGTGCTAAAGTTTTTCTATATTGATAGACTAGCAGAAAAGATTGCTCATATACTTGGGTATGAAGACTGCGGATGTACTAGAAGAAAGACTACTTTGAATAAATTATTTCCATATACAAAAAAGAAAAAATAGTTATGTTAAATGCAGATCAAATAGTAGAGAAAGGTCTACTTAAATTAGAACAGTCTAAAGGTAAAAAAGCTCAAGTTGGTTATGATTTATCTTTACAGGTAGTTAAGCAGATTAGACAAAATCCTCAAGATAAAATTGGGGTAGTATTAAAAGATAAAACTAATCTAGCAGATTATACTGAGACTAAAAAGGTACAGTTAGACGGTAGTATGGGATGGTTATTGTATCCTGGTACCTACGAAATTACCTTCTGGGAAGGATGTAAATTACCTTCAGACTATGTAGGTTTAATTAGACAGAGATCTTCTCTATTAAGAAACGGTACTATCATACATTCGTCAGTATTCGATCCAGGATTTGAAACTGAATTTATGGGATGTGTAATGAGAGTAAATGAGACTATCTTTATTGAAGAAGATGCTAGAGTAGCTCAAATCTATTTTCATCAGTGTGAAGAAGTAGATCAAGAAAATTTATATAACGGCCAATGGCAAGGCGATAAACAAAGATAGTATGCAACCAAAAGAATCGAATTCAAGCAAACACTTTAGAATAAGTGTACTAAAATCAGGTATTAGAATGTTTGCTTGTGTAGCATTAATGTACAGCAGCTTCTTTACAGCCGGTTGTTTATTCTTTATAGCCGAATGTTTTGGAGTAATAGAAGAATTATAATATGAAAATAGATAAGTTTAACAAGCTTAAATTAAAGCTAGAGGTTTTTAAATTAGAACAGAATTATATGACCCTTGATAGGATCTTATACTACTTTTCTTTTTTAGGCAATATCTTTTTGATTTACTTCGGATACTTTTTCATTAAGTCTGTTACAAACTCTATACCAGCTCTATTTCCCTTTCAAGAGATATTCTTTACAGTTTTTGTTGCCCTATTCTTAACAGGGTATGAATTAACAAAGAGGTTTACATTAGAACAGTTTTTTACAACTCTAATGCAAATAAAAAGAATGACAGGTGGAATATTCATAGCAGGTATGATCTGTTCATTTTTAATAGCAGGTAGTTTTTACTTGTCTATTAAAGGAGCACATAGACTTGTTGATACATCCGAGACTGTTCTTGCTAAAACAGACTCTACTGTAACTTTAAAGCAAGATTCAATAGCAAAATATTATGATAAGGAAATATTATATTATAGAAACCAATCTGCTAGAACCAGATCCGAGAAAGTCTACCGTGATTCGATTGTTAACGTCTTACAGATGGCGAAGGATACAAAGATCCAACAAGTTGAATCTAAGACGCAAACGAAAGCGAGTGTTAATTTGGAGAAGAATAGTGAGAACTCAACTGCATTCCTTTTTATAACAATTTTCCTTGAGTTAATTGTTCTAATAGGTGTAGGCTTTGATGCTTTTTATACGTTAGGCAGTTATGAAGAGACTAAAAAATTATTACAGACTCCTAAGTTTAAACAGTTGGAGCTTAACTTAAGATTACTTAAATTATATTATCAGAACGGTAAAAAGGCAGTAGGCGATCAAACCTTACCTTTTAGTAAATTTCAATCTCTAGTACAAACACAGAAGATAGATTGCTCTCAAAAAGACTTGAAATCCTTTGTTATACTTTGTCAAGAGTTAGATATTATTAAAGAGTTTAGAGGTAGAAAGAAAGAATTTATGCTCACCTATCAACAAGCAAAAGACCTTTTAGAAAACCAGGAAGTAATATAAGTTATGCAAGAAAAAAGTTATGTAACGGTCAATAGTAAAGAGACCTTTAAAGAATTAGTACAACACATTAACGATAGTGAACTCGTTGCGTACGATACGGAAACCAATAGTCTGAATCCCCGTAAGGGTTTGATTATTGGATTTTCTGTATCAGGCAAGATTGGTAAAGGTTATTACATGCCAATACGTGAATGGAAGAATGAAGAGTTACAGGAATTAAGTATAGATGGTACAAATGCAGATAAATTAGCAAAATATGCTATAACTCAATTACTAAAGAAAAAATTAGTAATGCATAATGCCTCTTTCGATATTCGATTTACAAAGAACTTCTACGGTGTAGATTTACTTCCAGCATTACATGCAGATACTGCAATGCTCGTACATACAGTTAAAGAAGAAGGTGCATTTGGATTTGGTAATCCTTTTGGATTGAAATCTATTGCTAAAATGGTACAGAAAGAGATTGGGCTAGATGTAGAGTCAGAGGCTAACGAAGAACAATTAGAATTAAAGGCTAGTATTAAAGCAAATGGTGGTGCTGTATCGAAAGATAACTTTGAGATTTATAAAGCAGATATGGCTATACTTGCTAAGTATGCTGCAGCCGATACTGACTTAACTCTGAGAATTTATAATCACTTTTTAAGTATACTTCAAGCAGAAGGACTAGAATACTTTTTCTTTGAAGAAGAGGTAATGCCTGTTTATAGAGAAGTTACTATACCAATGGAGGAACACGGTATTAGATTAAACGTAGCTCTTATTCAAGAGACTCAAGATAATATTAAGAAAGACTTAGAAGAACAGTCTACCTTAGTTGTTAAAGAGTTGTTAGCTCTATCTCAAGTAAGGGGTTGGATATTAGAACAGGCTAGAACAGCTTACCCTCCTAAACATAAAGGTACTTTTGCACAAAGGTTATTAGAGCAAAACGGTATTGAATTGCCTAAATCAGAGAGGACAGGTAAATTTACTATAAATAAATCAGCTATTACTGCTCTTGCAGAAGGCCCTATCAAAGACTTCTTAATGACAGGCGATGAAAGTTATCTAACTAAAGAGCAAGTAGCTAAGGTTAGTATGACTTTGTGGAAAGAAGATAACGACGGTCAATTTTTTAATATTCAATCTAAAGATCAATTAGGTAAAATCGCTTTTGATGTATTAGGTGAGAAGCCATTATCAACTACTGATAAAGGTAAACCTCAATTTGACGAAGATATGATTCAGTCAATAAGCTCTAAGTATACCTGGGCTAAACATTTACGCTTGTATAATAAACTTACTAAGATTAAAACAGCTTACGTTGATCGATTCTTAGATGCAGCAGAAGACGAAAGATTCTACCCTTACTTTAAACAGAACGGTACTGTATCAGGTAGATACGGGTCTGACTTGCAGCAATTGCCTAAACCATTAGAACCAGGTCAGGATGAAGATATGATTATGGGATATACTAATGTAGTTAGAGCTTTCTTTATATGTGACGAAGGAACTAAGTTATTAGACAATGACTATGCATCATTAGAACCAAGAGTATTTGCTACTGTAGCAGGTGATCAAGGTTTAAAAGATATTTTTAATAATGATTTAGACTTTTATTCGCATATTGCTATTAAAACTGAAAAACTAGAAGGAGTTAGCGCACATACAAAAGCACCTAACTTTCTTAAAAAAGTAGATCCGGTAAAAAGACAGACTGCAAAAGCTTATTCCTTAGGTGTGCCTTACGGTATGTCAGGTTATGCGTTAGCTATGTCTTTAGGAGTAGATAAAAAAGAAGGAGAAAGACTAGTACAAGGTTATTTAGATGGATTTCCACAATTAAGAGAATGGAGAGAGCAATCTCGTAAATTTATAAAGGAAAACGGCTATATTAAAAATAAGGTAGGTCGAATTAGACATTTACCTAAAGCTAAAGAAATATATGAAGCCTTTGGAGATAAGATATTAGACGATTGGAAATTTAGAAAAGGTATAGAACAGCAGTACGGAGTAGAAGCAGTTACTACGTTATATAGAGATTATAAGAACGCTTTAAATAACTGTTTAAACTATCAAATTCAGAGTTATTCTGCTAGCATAGTTAACCGTGCAGCTTTACAAATAAACCGTAGATTCCGTAAAGAAAACATTGTAGGACAGGTAATTGCACAGATTCACGATCAGTTAATTTGTCAAGTGAGAGAAGAGGATGTTGAGAGGGCTTGTATAATCATGCAAGACTGTATGGAAAATACTACTCGACTAGATGGCGTAGAATTAGTAGCAATTCCTGAGGTTGCAAACAACTTTAAAGACGGGCACTAGATATTTATGAGAAATAAGGTACTTAGTAGGCCTTAAGTTATAAACAATTTTTAAACCGTTCACCGTAAGGGAACACAAAACTAAACAAAATGACATTTAGACCATTTGAGCTAGATCCATTCGACCTATTATGGCGAGATTTATTTGACGCACAATCACATTTCTCTGCAATTACGCAGAAAGTAACACACCCAGTAGACATTTACGAAACAGCAGACGGCATTCGATTTGAAGTAGCCGCAGTAGGTATTCACGAAGACGACATCGACGTTCTTGTTGATGGAGATGAATTACGTATTACCTATGAAAGACCAGACTACGCAGTTCAAGATACACCTATTTACAAGGGTATCAAAAAATCCTCTTTTAACCTTACCTGGAAAATCTCAACTAAGTTCGATTTGAATAAGTTAGAAGCATCTTTAGATAAAGGACTTCTACACATATCTATCCCAGTTGCAGAAGGTAAAGCTATAAAGCAGATTAAAATTAATACTCCTGTAGCAATAGAGGATGTTAAGAAGAAAAAATAAAAAGTAGGCCTACTAAGTAACCAGTTATGCACTTTATCAAAAAAGAATTTATTACTTTCAATAATATTCTCTACTACATAGTTAAAATTGTAAGAGAGGACGATAGACCTATTGTAGAAAACTTAAAAGATTATCTACAAGCAGATATTGTATTGAAAAGAGAAAATAAATTTTTTTTTCTGAGAAGTATTCCTGATATTGAAATTATAACAGACTAAATAAAGAATATGAGTAAATTACAACCACTAAATGGCTACATAATTTTAAAGCCAATAGAAGAAGACGAAACATTGTACGGGAGTATTGTAATTCCCGATACAGGTAAAGAAAAACCAGAAATGGGTGAAGTCGTAGCTACTTCTCCAACCTATAACTATAATTCAGATACTTTTGTATCTTCGAATATAGCAATAGGCGATAAGGTATTAATCCCTAAATTAGGTTCATTGAGAATCACTATAGAGAGTGATGAGTATTTCATTTGTAAAGAACAAGACGTTTATTCAAAAATTATAAATTAACATGGCAACACAGACAGTTTTCGGTATTGACTTAAAGAATAAGTTATTAGCCGGTATTAAACAATTAAATCACTCTGTATCCTCAACATTAGGACCAGGTGGTAGAACAGTATTGATTAAAGATCAATCAGGTGAAGTAAAAGTAACTAAAGACGGTGTTACAGTAGCTAAATCATTTCACGAATTAGAAGATCAAGTTGAAGACTTAGGTGCACAGCTTGTAAAGCAAGTATCTATTAAATCTGCTAACGAAGCAGGTGATGGTACTACAACATCTACACTTTTAGCTGCTACTATGGTAGAAGAAGGTTTAAAATTAATTAACCAAGGATCTAACCCAGTAGAAGTAAAGAAAGGTATTGATAAGTACGTAGCACAAGTAGTAGAGCAAATTAGAAAGATTGCTAAGGACGTAAGTTCTCAAGATCAAATTCAACAAGTAGCTACTATCTCTGCTAATGGCGATACTGAAGTAGGGCAATTAATTTCTACATCTATTGAAAAAGTAGGCAGAGAGGGTATTGTTACTATTGAAGAATCTAAGACAGGTGAAACTAGCTTAGAGATTGTAGAAGGTATGCAATTTGATAGGGGTTATAAATCTCCATACTTTGTTACTAATAATACAACAATGAATGCTGTATTAAACGATGCTTACGTTTTAATCTATGACGGACGTATTACTAAAGCAGCTGAATTATTAAATGCATTAAGTAAAGTAAATTCAGATAATAAACCTTTATTAATCGTTGCAGAAGATATCGAAGATGAAGCATTAGCTACTTTGATTGTGAATAAGATGAGAGGTATTGTTTCAGTAGCAGCTGTTAAAGCTCCAGACTTTGGTGAAAGAAGAACTTTAATTTTAGAGGACTTAGCTATCTTAACAGGCGGTACAGTTATCTCTAAGAATAAAGGACATAAGATTGATAAATTAACTCCTATTCAACTTGTAGAGATGTTTGGTAAAGCTAGAACAGTAGTTGTAGCTAAGGACACAACAACAGTTGTAGACGGTAACGGTGAAGTAGAAGCTATTACAGCTAGAGCTGCAGAGATTAAAGATCAAATTGAGAAAGCTACTTCATTCTACGAGAAAGAGAAGTTACAAGAGAGATTAGGTAAATTAGTCGGTGGTGTAGCTATTATTTCAGTAGGAGGTAATTCTGATATTGAGATTAAAGAAAGAAAGGATAGAGTAGAAGATGCTTTATTTGCTACCAAAGCAGCATTAGTTGAAGGAGTTGTTCCTGGAGGCGGTCTTGCTTTGATTGAAGCTTTTAATAGTTTATCTATCGCACCTAAAGAAGTATCATCAGATGAATTATTAGGCTTTGATATTGTAAAGAAAGCATGCTTCGCTCCTTTTAAGACTATTTTATCAAACTGCGGTATCGAAGATTACTACTCTATTTTAAGAGCGGTAGAGGATGCTAGAGACGGAGAAAACTTAGCTACCTATAATGCTAAAACTCAAAACGTAGTAGATGCAACAGAAGCAGGATTATTAGATCCAGCTAAAGTAACTCGTACAGCTTTAGAGAATGCAGCATCTGTAGCAGGAACTATATTAACAACAGAATCAGTTATATTCGAAAAGAAAGACGATAAGAAGCAACAGGAAGATCCTAATGCAGGTATGTATTAATTAAGGTTTTCTTAAGGTAAGAGCCTCCCGTAATTGGGGGGCTTTTCCTATTTATATACATGAAAAAGAAACTTATTTTAATTCTAGCCTTGATAGTGTTTTTAAGCTTATTTGTATCTCTTGCAGTAAATGCTCAAGATATAGTCGTATTAAAACATACAAATTATATATCACACTATAGTAAATCAAAGAAGTATCCGGTAATGGTGGAGTGGTGGGAAACAAAAGCTAAAATAGCTTGTGAGAAGCCGTTAGCTAGAGTAGATAGATTTAAGCCTGATCCCTTATTAGCTACTGAAACTGATTTAGAAGATGACTATAAAGGGAGCGGATTTGATAGAGGTCATTTAATGCCTGCAAAATCAAATCAATGCCAAACACCAGAAGTACAAAACGAATGTTTTTACTTTAGTAATATGGCCGCACAGTACCACAGGTTAAATGCAGGTGATTGGAAATCATTAGAAACACTTACAAGAGAATGGGCAACAGCTAATGACTCAGTTCACATTTGGGCAGGTAATGTCGGTGAATTAAAGAGAATTGGTAAGGTTGCCGTTCCCAGGCAATGCTGGAAAGCTGTATATATCAAAAGATCCAATGAATGGTATTTCTTCTTATTTGATAACGACCTATCTAACCCAGACGGTATCAATAACAATAAGGTTTTAAGAGAAGATATAGAACAATTAACAGGATTTAAGTTTAAATAAGACATATATCCTATTTATATTCAAACCGTAAATGAGGATACTATTCTTAATTATGGTTATGACTCTAATAGGTTTTACAGCTGAAGCTCAAAATAAAGCAGCTTTAGGTACTGTTACAAACAATATAAAAGCAGGTCCTCTCACAGGAAATAAAAACCTAGCTTTTGGCGTAAAAAACGTCCTACAGGAGGCTCTTCAAGATAAGGGCTTTACTCTCGTAGACAGGTTCGATGCAGATTATGTTATAGATGTAGAGATTTCTTTCTTTGATGTAGAGCAGACAAAACAAGGTGTTTCTGTTTTCCATGAAGATAAGAATGAAGTTGTAGTAAGGATGAAAGGTACTTTATCAGATGGATTTGGTAAAGTATTGAAAAACATAAGTACTGAGGACAGGTCATCTGAAATAAGTACATCCACGTTATTGATAAATGAAGGAGGTCAGTTTAATTCTGCCGTACAAAGAAATGCAATTAAAAAAGCTTGCGTTTCCGTTGTGACAAAATTATTCTAAATTATGAAACATTTATTAACGCTTATCTTACTTTTTGTAGGGCTGTGTGGATTTGGACAAATCAAATTCAAAGCAGCTACCTCAGTGGGCGGAGTATCTCTTATTAAAGGCAGTACCTTTGAATACGTAGTGTATGCAAATGGCAACGCTAATAATACTACACGTCAGTTATTATTTGACATACAGTACGATAAAGATAACTTTGAATTAATATCTGTTAATCATACTGGAACAGGAGGTAATGGCGGCATATTACCTCAAGGATCTACAATCAGTTTATCATACTTTGATTACCAAGGCTATACATGGAATTCAGTTACTTCAGGTAATAGCGCTAATAATACTACAAACGGTACTACTAACTACCAATATGCAAGCTACAGCTATAATGCAACAAGTCCTAATTCTATTTTAAGAACAACCTTAACTTGGTCTACTAATAGCGCAATGCCTTTTGATACTTATAGTGATTTTGTTAAGTTTGTATTTAGATTAAAAGCCACTTCCACTGCTACTACTTTTAATCCAATTAAATTAAACTTTGTTGCTGGTTGGACTGCTGCAGGAACTCTCGATAATACTTTAATGGAAGCTCCATTATCGACAGCTGTTAATATGAATCAAAACTACGGCAAGTACGTAACTGCTAAAGTTGATTTGAATTCAAACTTATACAACCTAACTAGCTTAAAGGTATCATTCAGAGATACAGTTACAAAGCAAGGTCAATTATTCTCAGTATTATCCGATGGATCTGTAGATATTAATCAATCCTTATTAAGTGCTAATACAGTATACGATGTTACCTTAATGCATCAGATTGAAAATACATACGCCATTTATAATAATGCTATTACAATATCTGACTTCTCAACAGCACAAGCAGAATTTACTTCTATAGGATTAACAGCTACTAAAGGTGTTAATTTAAATACAGGACAATCTTTATATGCTGCAGATATTAATAGAAATAAAGCAATAGACGGCGGTGATTTACCTAGGCTATTAGGTCAAGTAGCTGGATTAGATACTTTAATGACTATACCTGCAGGATATGTAGCAGGTACTAACGGTTGGATGAGTCTACCTACTTGGAAAGCAGCAGATGCAAATACGGTAGGAGGAGATGTAGAATGGGCTTATGTAACTCCAGGAGCTACCTACAGTACTCTACATATTGATATGAGACAGTTTACAACAGGAACCTCTCCTAATACAGTTAAGAGCGTACAATTATTTGATTTATACACAGGCCCAGCTGAATACCTATCTGAAGACGGGGCTTGGGCTTTATATAAAATTCCTTCTGCATTAAATAAAGCTAAAGACGGTTCTTCCTTATACGTAAGCTTTATAAGAGATATTAACAGCGGTGGCGTAGATTATGCTTTAAGAGCTAATTTTACTTTTGATATTAGCCCTAGTTCATCTTGGGGTAATGTAACAACTACTAACTGGAATACTATTACATATCCAAGAGCTTATTTTAAAACTGATGTAATAGGTACAAATGCCTTTTTAGACTTGAAGTATTTGTTATGGGGAGATGTAAATAGATCTCATTCATCTCAAGTATTAACTTCTAATAGCGGAGTTTCTACAGTTCAAACAAACGCTATTAGTAGCTTACAAAGTAATTCTACATTCAGAAGTATGGCTGTATCAAGTATGAGCTTTATGAATACCCCTTATGACATAGCATCAATAGATGTTAACTTATCTAATCTTACAGTTACTTCTAATACTATAGAGATACCAGTTAGCATTGATACAAAAGGAAATAACGTAGGGGGATTACAATTTCAATTTACATATGACCCGGCTAAGATTAAATTTGAAGAATTAGCAAATAATGTTCCTAGTACTTGGTATACTTTTGTAAATGCTAAGGACGGTATTGTAAAGTTTGGAGCATTAGATCAAGCAAATAAAAACTCAATCACAGGAGTTTCGGTTCCATTTAAATTAAAGTTTTCAACAATAGGAGATGGAGTGAATATTTTAACAACAGTTAAAGTATCTCCAACAATGGATGCAAGTAATTCTAACGGAACTCAGTTAGGTATTAACTTGAATAAAACACAACTTAAACTAACAGGATATAACAATTTTTAAAATGAAAAAAGTACTTTTAACAACGGTTCTGTTTTTAGCAGCTTGTACTAAAGTAGTACAGCCTGTAGATCCTGCAATCGATTTAGGAATAAAACCCCTATCTACTAATATTCAAACTATAAATCAAATAGGCAATGTAGTTGTAGCTAAATTCGGAACTACACCAGGTGCAAAATATTCTGTACAAATAATACCTTTCGGAAGTGAGGAGCCGGTTAAGAAAGAAGGCTTTACAGCTACTGAAGTGACTACTGAAAGATCTTATAACTTAACAGGCTTACCAAAGAGAGATTACGACTTAGTATTTATAGACATAAACGGAAAAGAAGTAAAATATCCAATCATTATAAAATAAAATAAAATGGCAGAAGAAGTAGAACAAGAATCAGCAGGTAAATCCTTTAAAGGAATTATCATTACTTTAGTAAGCACAGTTACACTAGGTGTAGGTGGCTTTGTTACAAACAAATTAACAGGCGGAGGAGATGAGAAAGAGGCAACTCCTGCAGCAGCACCAGTAATTAACATTAACAACACTCAGCAACAATCTGCAGGTAGTGGCGGTAAGACTGTAATCATTAAAGAGAAAGCAACAGAAGCTAAACCTCAACCAGCTAAACCTAAGAAAGAAGCTGATGAATTTAAAGAAAAACCAGCTCAATGGTAATAAAATAGTATAATATGCAACAACCAAGTGGATTTAAAGACTTACTAAATAAAATGATGTCCCGTAGATGGTACATTACAGCTATGGTATTAGGTGGATTTATATTAATTATTGCAGGTATATTTACTGCAATTAGTTTACAGACACCAATGGCTGCAGCATGGAAAGAGTTATTAATGTTATTACTAGGTGCCTTTATTGGTTCTTATGGTAAAATTATTGACTACTGGTTCTCTGATACTGATAAGGATAAGATGCTTGTACAGAAGATGGATGAGGAAGATGGTGTAAGCTTAGGTAGTGTTAATGACATTAAAGAAAGTAACAAACCATTCACTCCATTAATTCCAGACGCATTCGTTCAAGGCGCAGCAGCAGCAAGAGATTTAGCTGTAGTTGAAAATAAACAAAATCATGAGTTAGCAACTGATCAACAAGAACATGATCAAGCAATGGCTAAAGATAAGCAAGAGCACGAACAAGAAGTAGAGAAGTTAAAATTAGAACATGAAATAAAAGCACATAGGTATTGCGAACATGAGTGGGGTGATGCAGATCACGACGGTCATTTAGAATGTCAAAAGTGTGGGTTGTTTAAACCAGAATCAGACGATACACATTAAAATTTAGAACTATGACTTTTAAAGAATGGATTATTGACCTTTTCAAAGATGAAAGAGGTGCAATTTCAGTAAAACCGGTTATCGCATTTGTAGGTGCATTATTTTTATGCGGTACGATGTTAGCAAATAGCTTTTCAGAAGAGCATTTCAAACCGGCAGCTGAATTAGTAAATGCAGTAATGGTAATTACAGCAATTGGAATGGGTGCTGATACGTTAGATAAATTTAGTAACAAAAAGAAAGAAAATTAAAAAATACATTTATGAAAAACTTAAAAGAGAATTTAGCTCTAGGCTTTGTAAAATTAGCTTTTGCATGGACAGTATTTGCTCTGTCATTTCAAGTCACTATGATGACATTGAATGTTGTAAATCCTGAACTTGCAACTAAGATAGGCAATGAGATAATGTGGAAAGTTGACGGTACCTTTAATAAGTAAGAATGAAAAGAATACTAATACTATTCTGTCTACTTGTGAGCTTGAGTTCAATTGGTCAAACAATTGGTTCAACAAAGACAGAGCAATTTAAAGCTTCGTTTGAAACCAAAATCGATATTAGTCAATATCTAGACTACGACGGTCCAACAATTCCTATCCAAATTTTAAAATGCGGTATTGGAGAAGAGGTGTACGAACAGTATCCAGAACTTAAAGAAAAAAAAGTTGGACTTGGTGTCGCAAACATTACACTTGAGTATCTTGAAAACCTTAACCGTTTTACTTTTACAGAAGATAAGACAGAGATTAAGAACAGAATGGTTAAGCAGTTTCAAGCTAGTCAAGCTGGTATCTCACAAGACAAGTTAGACGGTAGAGGTAAGATTAGACTTGCACATTACTTTGTAGAGATCGAAGTCTATGATTGGTCTGTATCTGACGACGAAGAAATAAACTTATCTAATGGAGTTAAGAATCAAATGGTAACTCGATTAGGACTACAAGTTAGATTTACAAACGCAGAGACAGGAGAAATTATAGCAGCATCAGGATTGGGAGAAGCTAAAACAGTTAGAGAATTAACCTTCCTTTCAGATGCTACAGTAGATCCAGTTAAATTTAATCAATCAACAGTTTCAATCGCAACTAAAAAAGCTTTAGATATTGCTTGTGCAAGAATTTTAGCTCGTATGGTTAAGAAAGAAGTTTTTAAAAAATAAACTATGGGAACAGCAGCAAAGAAAAAAAGACCTATGAAAAGTAGGAGATCTGGAATTAAAAAATTAACTTTAGTAAAGAGTAATTTAGAAATCTTAAGTAAATTAAAGTAAGATGAAAAAGATAATTTCAATCTGTATAGCATTTATTTTAATGTTATGGTTAATAATGTTCATGGCTAGCTGCACTCCAGTTCAGTACGTGTATGTTAATCCTCAAGATTCAGTAGTTAGAAAACAAAGAGTAATCTATGATTACCAGTATACTCCCTTCTATTATAATCCAATTATAATTCAAAGATGGTTTACGCCTAGATATCGACCACAGTACTGGGTACCTCAAAGACCTAGCTATCGTTTTACTTCACCAAGACAATTACCTTCTCGTCCTTCTAGGAGAAATTAATGAAACAATGGATATTACTAACTCTAATATCAGTTTCGCTTCTAATCGCTAATAAAGCGAACAGTCAAAATATTGTTCAAACCTACATTGACCCCTGTGATAACAAAGTTTACACAGTATTAGTTCCCATCTCATCTAACCAACCTGGAGTGCTAGTACTTATTAGAAATAAGTCTAGACTTTTTACATACGCCGACTTCTCCTCCGGAACTGTAACTAAGTGGATCAGTGACATCTTCTCAACGCCATGTCCCATAGCAGTAGTAGCAACTGTAGCACAGCAGGCCGCTCAAGCAGCAAGCTCTGCAGCTTCACAAGCCGCATCAGCAGCAAGTTCAAGCGCTTCTTCTGCCGCTTCGAGCTCAGTAGCATCTTCCTCTTCCCCATCAACATCATCGGAATCATCCTCACAGTCCCAATCGTCATCTTCTTCTGGGGAATCCTCTTCCTCAGGTTCCTCATCGGAGAGCAAAGAAGGAGGGGGAGGCAAATCCGAAAAAAAGAGCGATAAAAAAGCAGAGGAAAAGAAAAAAAAGCAGGAAGAGCGTAAAGCTAATCCTCCTATAGTTAAAGCAGATCTATCTGTAATTCAAATGGGTTCTACTATAGTACCTACTATGAATGTTAATATGTCTAAGACTCTAAACGAAGGTATGTTTAGCTATGGCTTAAATACTTCAGTTAGAGTAGACTTAAAGCAAATAGTAATCGGAGGAAGTACTTCTGATATTATAATGAAGAACGGAAAGGTATTTGGTGTAACTTCTACTAGTGTAACCTACGTAACAGATTGGGATAATAAATTCATTTTCTACGGATGGTCCTTTGTTAAACCCTTAGACAAAGGAGCGGTAGCAGGACTTGCTTTAAGTGGAAATTCCCTTATCTTAACAGGTACTCAAGTTATGTTATCCCCATCTATCATAGCCTTCTACACTAGACCTTATCAGATTAGCAAGAAGCAGACGATATCTCCTGAACTGTATGTCATATCTTCACCTATTATGTTTGGACAGAAAGATAAGAAAGCTACATACGACGCTAATGTTTCCTTTTTTACAGGAGCTGGAACGGATATTAGATTTAGTAAAAAGTTTAAGCTAAATATTAATTTTAAAGTTAATATAAGTACTAACCCGAATACTCCGTTAATGTCTGTATTTGCTTTAGGTTCAAAAATAAACATTTAATAAGCGTTGACCTAACTTAAATATATTACTATTTATATATTATTAGAGTAATATGGTACATTGGCAACATTTTAGGCAGTTGAATGAAGTTAGAAATCTAACTATGGACCAGCAAGTTAAGATGTATAACGAGTACGTTAATGAATTTCAATACAATATGTATGCTGCTTGGTTGAATAGAGGAGGTGCTAGTCAAACAGTGGGAGGAGTAGTAGGACCTGAAGGATTCTTACAGCAAGAAGACTTATTCTATGTTCTACAAGAGAATGGATCAAAAATTAAAGTAACACAATAATATGCCAGATTTACCAATATCGGGTCTTCCCGCAATAACTGTTCCTAGTAGCTCTTATCTTCTTGCAGTAGTAAGCGGAAGCGGAGATTTATCTAGTGGAGGCGTAACCTCACAAATGACCATCAACCAGTTAGGAACATCTCTAAATAGTACATACACTCCTACCGCTTATCTATCAGCTTATCATACAGCTTCTCTATTTGCACTTGTAGAGAATACTCCATTAACTATGTCCTACAGTACGACGGATTTTTCTTATGGAGGCATAACGATTTCCGGTTCATTTAAAGATAAGATTAAGGTAAATAATTCAGGAGTTTACAATATTCAATTCTCAGCTCAAACAAATAAAACAACCGGAACTTCTACTACTTTTTATATGTGGCTTGCTAAAAACGGAGTAGAAATACCTACTTCTAATACAGGAGTTACTCTAGCTGGCGGCGCTAATGATGTAGCTATTGCAGCTTGGAACTTCTACGTATCTGCATCTGCTGGAGATTACTACCAACTAATGTTTGCTGTTACACATAACAACGCCGTTATTCAATACACTCCTTCCGGAAGCGCTGGATTAACTGGACCAGCTGTTCCTTCTGTAATATTAACTGTAAATAGAATTGCATAAAAAGTTGGTAGTCTGAATAAGTCTACTTAATTTTATTATATGAAAGCAGTATACAGTAATAGGTATAGAGATAAGATTACCTTTGAACATACAGGGAAGACTGTCGAAATGACAGGTCATAGTCCATACTATAGGATTGGCTACCCAAACGTGTATGATAAAGCATATCAAGCTTTTATAGAAGATAGTGCAAAGCATTTAATCCCATTAATTAATTTCGAAGAATTCAAAGAAGAGGTTCATAATTATAGCAATAATCCTGCTATGAGACCTTATATTGAATTAGTTTATTCAGATGAAAATACTATCGATATGGTAGATCCTTCAGGAGGCCCCTATATTTCACTAGGCGATAACTTAAAAGAATTCTTCGGTAAAGACTACGAAGATTTAATTATAAAGACGATTAAAACAGAAACCGGAAAAGTAATTTTTGAAATAAAATAATATGAGTGAATTAATAAAGTTCGATAAATATCAAGACGTTACTATACGTCTTACTAAACTTAAAGATACTAAGTTTGACGGTAAGCATCCTAATCATATCAATGAAGGATATACTAAAGAAGGTATTATTAATGTAGAGAAGTCTAACGAACATCAATGCTTTTTGATGATTAAAGACGACAGGTTTTTTAATACTTCACAGGTATTAGAGATAGATGAACAAGAAAACCACGACCTAGCATACACTTTAAATTCTATTTATAAAGTAGAGATATTAGTTGCAGATTCGAAATAAAGTTCGTACATTTATAAAAAGAAACAAAATGGTATTATATTTTACAGCAGCATGGTGCGGTCCATGTAAGATGTTTAAACCTACAGTTCAAGCAGTAAGCGCTGAAACGGGTATTAGTATTAATTATATTGATGTAGATCAACAACAAGATACGGCACAAAAGTACGGTATTTCAAGTGTTCCTACTATCATAGTAGAGAATGACGGAAACGTTGTCTATAGAAACTCTGGAGTAATGTCCAAGCCTCAATTAACTCAAGTGTTATCGCAATTTAAATAAACCAAAAAAGGAAAAACAAAGATGAAAAAAGTAATCGCAATTTTCGCTATCGTAGCATTAGCTGCTTGTGGCGGTGCTTCTACGGAAGTGAAGACAGATTCAACTACAGTAAGTACTGATACAGCTGCTACAGCAGTTGATACAACAGCTACAGTAGTAGATACTACAGCTACCAAGTAATTTAGTAGCAAGCGTCAGGGAGCTTGGCCTGCAAAGACTACGTATCGGAAAGGTCTTTTTTTAATATTTATATATAGTTCTTTAAAATATGGGGATGCCTGGAATTGATCCGGACGAGATGGGTAGTATCGTATGCAAGAGCTGGTAGAGCTCAAACAATCTATCGAACAACAAACGACGAAATGTCAACTATGACCTTCGAAGACTTAATGTCTTTCGTAGGCGCGAATGAGTACGCAGTAGCGGCTTAATTGCATCGGGTGTAACATCCTAGGAACAGAAGTTACAAAAATGTTTTCTTAGTTATGTCAAAACTAAGTGGTGGTAACTGGTACTTAACTGTACGGCCCTTTACTGATCAGCTTAAAACGCAGATCTAAGCATGTAAGAATGGTATTATTTATACTTCCGGAGACAGGGGTTCGATTCCCCTCATCTCCTCTGAGCCTTTTTGAAGTATTAGCCTATTTATTAAAAAGTAAATATGGCTAATATTTTAGAAGGTAAAAAGCATCACTTTCTGTATAGAACTACTAATTTAATAAACGGCAGGTACTATATTGGAATGCATTCTACTAACTTACTAGAAGATAACTACGTAGGAAGCGGAAGAAGATTATGGCATGAAATAAGAAAGTACGGTAGGCAGAACTTTAGATTTGAGATTTTAGAGTTTTTTAATTCAAGAGAAGAGTTAGCTCTAAAAGAAAAAGAAGTAGTCTCTTTACAAGAAATTGCTAAAGAGAAATGTATGAATTTAAAAGTAGGAGGTTTAGGAGGATTTCCGCCTAATGCTAAAGATGCTTTTAGAGAAAAACTTAAAGATCCCGAATATCGAAAAGAGTTTCTTAGAAAGACAGGTTCATCTGAAACTCTAAAAAAGCTTCATCGAGAAGGTAAAGTTAAGTACGATACTTTTACCGGTAAAAAACATAGACCTGAATCTATTCAGAAAATGAAAGATACTAAAAAAGGTCAAGGTAAAGGAGAAACAAATTCTCAATTCGGTACTTTCTGGATTACAGACGGTAAAACAAACAAAAAAACAAATTCTGAAATACCAGAAGGATGGTACAAAGGAAGGGTCCTTAAAAATAACATCGCAAGATAGAGCAGAGGTAGCTCACTAGGCTCATAACCTAGGGGTCGGAGGTTCGAATCCTTCTCTTGCAACAAAAACTACTACCTGCCGCTGGTACAACCAGAGCATGACTTGGATGGTGACTTTGAAAAATTGTGGGTAGTTGTTATCGTATTAAAGGTTGATTGGGAAGCCTTATACCTTTTAACTGTAGAAAGGGCGGGTATATGAGTGAGGAGGTTAAACGATACCAAAGAAAGGCCAATCGTAAAAGTAGATGTCCACGCACCCATCTTCTACTTTCCTAAATTTGAAGACGTTGGCTGATGAAAACGTCTCTAAAATAAGCAGGACCATTAGTATTGATATCAAAAGCTAATGGTTGGTGATAGGATGAGTATCGGGGACTGCAGCCTTTTGAATACTCCCATCACCATAATGACTAGATAGCTTAAAGTCAGGGTACAGACTGATAACGTGTATACCTGTAGGAAAAAGTCCTTGGATAATACCTTGGCGATATGGGTTCGATCCCCATTCTAGTCTCGGAGTAAGCAGCTCGCTCCCATATGGCATCCAGTCCGTTAAGCTGGAGAATCTGCTTGACAGCTTGGAAAGACAAGCAAATGGAAAGATGGCAGAGTGGTTGAATGCACCGGTCTTGAAAACCGGCAACTGTAAAAGGTATCTGGGGTTCGAATCCCTGTCTCTCCGCATGAAGAAAGTAGCTATAAATCAGATGGTAGACGAATTAGAAAAGACCATTAAGGAATGGACTGACAGAGAAGTAGCAACCGAGTATATTGATGAGCTGAAATGGATTAAGTGGAATGCAGAGAAGTGGTTAGAATCTATCACTCTTCAAACTACTGAAAAAAGATACAGTCCAGATAAATAACATTGCCCTTTAGTATAACGGTAGTACGACAGTTTTTGGTACTGTTTGTTGAGGTTCGAATCCTTGAGGGGCAACTAAAATAAAAAAATATGTTCTTAACTTACTACATTATCTGTATTATTTATTGCTTCTATCAGTTGAATAAAAAGTACAATCAGAGAGGATTAGATTATGCATCACCAGAAATGGATGCAATAATGGTTTTAATTATGGCTTGGGTCTTAGCTCCAGTTGACGTATCTTTAACCTGGATTAAGATGGTCAAAGAAGCTGAACAAGCTAGGATTAATCAATCGAAGTTTCATATTGATATTGATCTTACAGAAGACAATATAGAATAAACACTGTAGGGTGGTGGAAGGCTATCGAGGCCTGGCAGACACGCCCTCTCGTCTCGAGGGTGCAGATCACGAAATAGAAAAGTAATATGGGGTTGACCACCTGCTTGCAAGCGTTGTGTTACTTTCCGAATCGCTGCGTGAAGGTTCAAGTCCTTCCCCTACAGCAAAATTAAACCAGTCTAAGAGTTGTTAGATTGGTTTTTTTATATTACATTTAAATAATAAAACAAATAATATGTCACAACAGAATTTAAACATTACAATGGACAAGACTACTCCTATCGTATGCGAGGAGTGTGGTTGCGAAACTTTTAAGCAAGTAACCTTCTTACGCGAAGTAAGCAAGTTTATTGCAGGTACAGATCAGGACGCTTTAATTCCTATCCCAAGCTTTGCATGTACTAAGTGCGGATATGTAAATGAGAAATTTCAACCTACAAATTTAGGTGTGTAATGGAAACAGACATTAAAGAGTTTAGCTACTATGAAAATTCGGACGGCAATCTACAAAAACTAGATTCAGTAGTTACATCAGTTATCGATCAATTTACCCAACGTTCCATAGTAGGACAAAAGAAGTACGGTACTGATTTAGATCGTAAAGATTTAACTACGCTAGAATGGATTGAGCATGCTAAGCAAGAATTAATGGACGGTATCTTGTATTTAGAAAAGCTCAAACAAGAATTAAGTGTCAAAAAATAAAACCGTATCTTTCTCTCAGTATCAGGTTTATAAGAATTGTCCGCATCAATGGTACTTGAATTATGTTCAAAAGCTACAGCCTTTTAAACCTAGTATTCATTTAATCTTTGGTACAGCTTTTCACGAAACGTTACAGAATTACCTTCAGATAATGTTCGATAAATCTGCTACTGAAGCAGATAAAATACACCTACCTACTTACTTTAAGACTAAGTTAATGGAACTGTATAAAGCAAATGCTCATGCAGGCCATTTCTCCACTCCAGAAGAACTATCAGAGTTCTACGAAGATGCTATAGCTATTCTCGACTTCTTTAAAAGCAAAAGAAAGTTATTCTTCAGTAAAAAGAACTGCGAGTTAGTTGGTATTGAGATTCCTATTACAGGACCTATTGTAGAGGGATATGATAAAGTTACTATGAAAGGCTTTATCGATTTAGTAATCTACCATAAAGATTTAGATAAGTATGTAATCTACGATATTAAAACTTCTACTAGAGGTTGGTCTGACTACGAAAAGAAAGATCAGGTAAAGGTCAATCAAATACTTCTATATAAGAAATTCTTTTCAAATTTAAAAGGAATACCTGAAGATAAGATAGATGTACAGTTCTTTATAGTTCGTAGGAAAATCAATGAGAATTTAGAGTTTGCCCCTAAGAGAGTACAAGAGTTCATACCAGCTAACGGTACTAAGAAAGTAAAAGATGCTTTTGAAGATATTCAGAACTTTGTTAAAGAGTGCTTCACTACAGAAGGAGATTACGTAGAAAAGAAGTATCTTAAGAATACTGATAAATGCAAGTTCTGTCCTTATATTAATAAGCCGGAATTGTGTGATAAAAAGAATGATTAGATATATAGTTCTATATATAGTATTGACTATTTATTAAGAAACAATATATTATGCATATCGGTAAAAAAGGAGATATCCTTACAACAGTTAGGCTTCAAGACGATCTATTCAATACATTTAAGTCAGAGGCAGTAAAAAATAAAATTACTATGAGAAACTTGCTAGAACGAGCAATGTTCTTATATTTAACGGACGAAGAGTTTAAAAAGACTATTAACAATCAATTAAATTCTCGCTACACTAAACCAACAGAATAAAAGTTACATGAAAGAAGGTTACATTCCAAAAGAGCAGAGAAAGACTATATTGCTTCTCTGCGATGATATTAGATTTACATCTGGTATCTCAACAATGGCTAAAGAGCTTGTCATTGGTACAGCACATCGTTTTAACTGGGTAAATTTAGGAGCAGCTATTCAGCACCCTGATCAAGGTAAGAGGTTTGATATCTGTCAAGATACAAGTCAACTTTCAGGCGTACCTGATGCATCTGTATTTATCATTCCTACTTCAGGCTATGGTACTCCAGAATTATTACGTCAAGTAATTGAAATGGAAAAGCCTGATGCAATTATGTTCTTTACCGACCCAAGATATTGGATTTGGTTATTTCAGATGGAGAATGAATTAAGAAAAAAACTTCCTTTGGTTTATTTAAATATCTGGGATGATTTACCTGCACCTCTCTATAACAGACCTTACTACGAATCGTGCGATGGTTTATTAGCTATCTCAAAACAAACTGCAAACATTAACAGGCTTGTATTGGGAAGCAAAGCAAAAGATAAAGTCATTAAGTACGTACCTCACGGTATTAACGAAGAAGTATTTACCGTGAAAGATAGTAATGATCCGGAAGTAGTTGCAATGAGAAAGCAATACTTTGGAGATAATCAACCTGAGTTTGTAGTTTTATATAATGCTAGAAACATTAGACGTAAATGTACCTCTGATTTAATTTTAGCTTATGCTCAATTTTGTGATAAGATTGGTAAAGAGAAGGCTAAGAAATGTGCTCTACTCTTACATACTCAAAAGATAGACGACAATGGCACAGACCTACCTACAGTAGTAGAGTTATTCTGTGATCCAGAATACCAAAGAGTAGTCTTCTGTGAAAATAGATATAGCCCTTATCAAATGAGTACGATGTATAATTGTGCAGACGTTACAGCTTTAATCTCTTCTAACGAAGGATGGGGATTATCTTTAACAGAGTCAATGATGTCAGGTAAAATGATTATTGCTACAGTAACAGGAGGTATGCAAGATCAATTAAGATTTGAAAATGAAAAAGGCGAATGGTTAGACTTTGATGAGAACTTCTGTAGTAACCATTTCGGTACTTATAAGAAGCATGGTGAATGGGCAGTACCTGTTTACCCTTCTAATATGTCGATTGTTGGTTCAGTTCCAACTCCATACATTTTTGATGATAGAGCCGACTTTAGAGATATTGCAGCAGCTATTGAAGAGGTTTATAACTTATCTCCAGAAGAAAGGAAAGCTAAAGGCCTTAAAGCTAGAGAGTGGGTAACTTCAGAAGAGTCAATGCAATCAGCTAGAATGATGTCTAAGAATATTATTGATGGTATTGAAGAGACGTTTGCTAAATGGAAGCCAAGACATAAGTACGAGTTAATTAAAGTTGAAAAACAACCAAGAAAGAAATCAGCACATCCTATTGTGTATTAAGAAATAAAGTTTATATTTAAAGCATGAAACAATATTGCGTTATATCAGCACCTCCAGATACCTATTCAGGTTACGGTGCACGTTCAAGAGATTTTATTAAAGCTATCTACGAGTTAAAAAAAGACGAATGGGAGATTCAAGTACTACCTCAGAGATGGGGAGCTACTGCATGGGGCTTCTTAGAGGATAATAAAGACGAGTGGGGATGGATGATACCCTTGTTAATTAAAGGACAGATGACTAAGCAACCAGATGTATGGTTTCAAATTACAGTTCCTAATGAGTTTCAGCATGTAGGTAAAGTTAGTATCGGTGTTACAGCTGGTATTGAAACTACCGTATGTGATGCAGCTTTCATTGAAGGATGTAATAGAATGGATCTGACATTAGTATCCTCTACGCACGCTAAGACTGTATTAGCAGCTACTTCATACGGTAAGAAGGATAGCCCTAATGAAATTATTAAGTTAGAGAAGCCTGTAGAGGTTTTATTCGAAGGAGTAGATTTAAACAAGTACTTCTATATAGTAGACGAAGAATTACCTGAAACAGACTTAGTATTAGATTTAGATGAGATTAAAGAAGAGTTTGCTTATTTGTTTGTAGGTCATTGGCTACAGGGTGACTTAGGAGAAGATAGAAAGAACGTAGGTAAGATGCTTCAAATCTTTTTAGAAACTTTTAAAGGTAAGAAAAATAAGCCTGCTCTTATAATGAAAATCTCTAGCACTACTAACTGTATTATGGATAGAGATGAGATGCTTAAGAAAATTAACATAGTTAAAGAAGCTGTAGGAGGAGACTTACCTAACGTATACCTTGTACATGGAGATTTAGATGATCAAGATATGAATAACTTATATAATCACCCTAAAGTAAAAGCAATGATTTCTTTTGCTAAAGGAGAAGGTTATGGTAGACCGCTAGCAGAGTTTTGCTTATCTAAGAAACCCGTAATAGCTTCAGGATGGTCAGGTCAAGTAGACTTTTTAGATGGAGAGTTTGCTGTATTACTTTCAGGACAACTAACTCCAACCCATCCTTCAGCTCAATCTCAAGGATTAATTCTACCAGGAGCTTTATGGTTTAGTGTAGATGAATCTCTAGCATCTAAAGCATTAGAGGAGGTTTACGCTCATTATAAGAAATATGAAGAAAGAGGTAGACGCCAAGGACATAAAATTAAGACGGAATTTAGTTACGACAACATGGTCTTATTCTTAAAGAATTATTTAGATAGATACGTAAACATACCTAAGCAGGTAGAGTTTAAATTACCTCAATTAACAAAAATTTAAGTATGTTTAAATACGACGAAAAGTATAGATTCGCTGAAGAGTGGTTTGATCCTCAGATACCAAACTGGGAGACAGTCTTTACTCACTTAAAGAACGAAGGAAGTGTATTTAAAGATGTATTAGAGATTGGCTGCTTTGAAGGTAGAGCTACAATATGGTTATGTGAGAACGTATTGCAAGAAGGAGCTAACTACGATGTAGTAGATACATTCGGAGGTACTTTAGAGGAAGCAGGTATGGGAAGCGTTAGCGAGCGTTTATCAAAAGATCAGGACAGTATATTTAATACATTTAAGCATAATACGTCTTTCCATTCTGATAGAATAAATTTCAATGTTTATAGAGATTACTCTCAGCAAGCTCTCCCTAGATTAGTTAGTCAAAAGAAACAGTATGATTTTATTTATGTAGATGCTTCTCATAAAGCTGACGATACCTTTGTAGATGCTTATTATGCTAATAAGCTATTAAGGCCTGGAGGATTAATTATATTCGACGACTT
The DNA here is from genome assembly GCA_032358315.1 of Ophiocytium majus. Taxonomy (NCBI): domain Eukaryota; class Xanthophyceae; order Mischococcales; family Ophiocytiaceae; genus Ophiocytium; species Ophiocytium majus. The sequence goes on from JAULBY010009125.1 coordinate 87,219, forward strand.
TCAATGGAAAGATCCTAATAAGCCTCATCCTGTTGATTCTCCTGAGCTAGGTGTTAGAATGTTTTTTACCATGTACGAAGGTCAAGAGTATACAGTACTTTTTAATGGCTACCAAGTAGGAGCTTTAAAAATAAAATAATATGACTAATCAGGAATTTGTAATATGGTTAAAAGGATTTACCGAAGGGGTACACGAATATAACATAACCCCTAAGCAGTGGGACTTATTAAAAGAGAAACTAGCTCAAGTAAATAACTCTATAGGAACTGCAGAGCCTTACTTCGTACCTTCAGGAAGTTCTTTCGTAGTAACAACAAGCGGAGCACCTAATTGGTACTCTTCAAATATAATAGAAAATGACAACAGAGAAAAATAACGATCAACTAACAATCTGTCCTCTATGTGAATGTGACGGATGTTATGTAACTCCAATTAACGAAACAAAGAATAATTACTTCTGTTGGGGATGTGGATTTCAGACAAATGATCTAATGAAAGAAGGAGAGTTTGATTTTGAAGCTTATGAAGAGACTTTACCTGAACTTTATAAAGACATTAAGGGTAAGGACGATGAAAATAGAGTATGGTATCCTATCAGTATTAACCTTACTGATAAAGGGACTGTATTTTTAAACGGAACAGATGTAAGTAATGTACACTGGTCTGCAATTAAAGTCGTACCTTTAACAGAAGAAGAGAAAAAAGAACCTAAGTATAAGGGACTAACCTATAAGTCAGATGCTAAGTCATTGCAACATTTTGGCGATGATTTTATTGAAGCTTGCGATTATATTGGAATCTTTGAAAAATAGATTATGAGAATAAGTTACGCAATACCGGTTTGTAATGAAGATAAAGAATTAGATAGACTTCTAAGTCAACTTGTAAAAGCTAAAGGAGCAGAAGACGAAATCGTAGTTCAATGCGATTTAGGTAATACAACCTCAGAAGTATACTCTGTAATAGATAAGTTCGTTAATCAAATTAGAGTAGTTCAGTTTCCACTAAAAGGAAACTTTGCTGCTTTTAAGAATAATTTAAAAGCTAACTGCAGAGGCGCTTGGATATTTCAAATAGATGCCGATGAGTATCTAAGTGAGAGCTTAATAAAAAACCTACCTACTATCCTGCAATCTAATCCTACAGTAGATTTATTTTTAGTTCCTAGAATTAATACAGTAGAAGGATTAACTCAAGAGCATATTAATAAATGGCAATGGAGAGTCGATGAAAAAGGATGGGTTAACTTTCCTGATTATCAAACTAGAATCCTTCAAAATTCCCCTAAGATAAACTGGGCAAGTAAGGTTCACGAAGTACTTACAGGACATAGCAGTTACGTTATGCTACCTGCTGAAGAAGCTTATTGCTTGTATCATCCAAAAGGAATAGAGAGGCAGGAGAGACAAAATGCTTATTATGCAGCAATCTAAAATAATATTCTTATCTGAAATGGGATTTACGGGACATGTTCCTGCTAATCATCCTAATATGAGAACTGAGTTTGCTTGGATGCATGCCCTTAATGCATACCATGCTCCAATACACCTATGGGAAGATGTTAAAGACTACGATTACGTATTTGTAATATTTCCTAAAGGTAAAACATTTTTAAGCTCTGAAGGTTCAAGATTAATACAAGGAGAAAATCCCATAAGCGGTTTACTTAGTTCAGATTTTATAGACGTACTAAAGAAGAGTAATAAAAAGGTTTGTTACGTTCAAGAAGGACCTCACTGGTGGTGGAATGATTATGAGTTAGTAGATCAAGTAAACTTCTACAATATGCTTGCAAAAGTAGATAAGATCTTTGCACATAATTATTCTGACTTAAATTACTACGCTGGTTTATTCCCAGAAAAAGATATTAGCCTTATACCTACTTTGATGATAGAAGATTCTATTAAAGACGTAGAATGGAGACCAGAAGAAAGAACTATAGTAGGAGGTAACTTTGCTAGATGGTACGGAGGTTTTGAAAGCTATATAGTAGCTCAAGAATTTAAAGTTCCTATTTACGGACAGACTTCTCATGCTATGAGAGATAACGAAGGTCAATTAATACACCATTTACCAAGAGTAATGTGGACTGATTGGATTAAACAGTTAAGTACTTTTAAGTACGCGGTACACTTAATGCCTACAGTAGCTGCGGGTACATTTAGCTTAAACTGTTCTTATTTAGGCATACCTTGCATAGGAAATACATTAGTAGATACTCAAAACTACTGTCAACCAGACTTAGCTGTAGAGGTAAGAGATGTGATAACTGCTAGACTACTTGCAAAGCAGCTTGTAGAAGATAAAGATTTTTACGAACATTGTAGTAAAGAAGCGAAACAAAATTATCAAAAATATTATGCTTTGGAAGTTTGGAAAGAGCAAATGAAAATGAGATTAGATGAAAGAAAATAGATTTATAATAGTATCAACAGTCTACAATAAAGAAAAGTGGATTGGATTTAATGTTAATAGTATTAAGCAGCAGAGTTATAAAAACTTTGTAGTAGTTTATGCTTATGACGAATCTTCGGATAATACTCTCGAAGAATTAAATAAACATGTAGAGAAAGACGACAGGTTTCATATAGTCTTTAATAAAAATCAAGACAGTCAAATAAGTAACTTTTTCTATGCTTACGAGTATATGAAGAGTTTAAATCAAATAGAACCAGAAGATATTATAGTAGAAGTAGACGCAGATGATTGGTTATTACATCCTTTCGTTTTCGATTACCTAAACCAAGCTTATCAAGATCCTAATATCTGGATGACTTACGGACATTATATAGAATACCCTTCAGGAAGAATGGGAGGACATTTTAATATGTACTTACCTAACGATAATAATATAAGACAAAATCCCTTTGCTTACAGTCATTTAAAGACATATAAGTCTTGGCTACTTGATAAAGTACCTCAGGATTATTTAATTGATCCCAGAACAGAGAAGTATTGGAAGACAACAGCAGACTTTGCTATGTGTATGCCAATGGTAGAGATGGCGGGAAAAGAGAGAATCGTTAGGTTTGATCAACCGCTATATGTTTACAACACTTCGGACGACTTACCTTCAGAAAGTAAAACAAATTTAACAGCTCAAAAGGAAGCAGAAAGATTAATCAGGCAATCTAAACCCTTAGAAAAATTATGAGCTTTATAAGTACAAATCATAGAGGAGGAATAGGTAATGTGTTATTTAAGCTAGCAGCATCTATAAGTACTGCTATAGATAATAATGTTGACTATCTTTTTTCTAATGAGTTTATTAGAGATAAGGACAAGCACATGGTAACCTTCGGTCATCCCGACTATAGAGTCTATTATCAAAATATACTAAGAGGAGTCCAGTTTTTAGATAAACTTCCTACTCCCTACCTAACCTATACCGAACCCGGTTTTGAATATAATCCTATACCCTATGAGCAAGGTACTAACCTTTTATTAGACGGAGGATTCCAAAGTGAAAAGTACTTTGTTAATAACAAAGAAGAGATTATAAAGCTATTCAAAATCCCTAATCATGTAGAGTTTCAAATTAAAGAAGCTGTACCTGATATAAATGGCTTTGTTGCAATACACGTACGTAGAGGGGATTACGTAAATCAACCTCAGTATCATCCCTTAGTAACAAAAGAGTTTTATAAAAAAGCTGTAGAAGAGGTTGGAATTAATAATAAGTTCCTTATATTTAGTGATGATCTAGAAGGATGTAGAGACATATTTGACTTTATTCCTACAAAGTATTTTTACTCAACAGGAGTAGATTGGTCAGACCTTTATATGATGAGCCTATGTAAGGATAATATTATTGCAAATAGTTCTTTTAGTTGGTGGGCAGCTTACTTAAATGAAAATCCAACTAAGAAAGTAGTAGCACCTAGTCACTGGTTCGGTCCAGCTTACGCTCACTTTAGTACAGTAGATTTAATCCCAGATAACTGGATAAAATTATAATATGGAAAAAATATACTCAAAAATTGAACCAGATAAACTTCTACACATCGTAGTAAGAAAGGAAGACATACTTGCTGGAAGGCAAGATATAGTATCGGAAGAGCATTTTATTCAATGTTCTATTCTCAATATGGAAAAAGGTAAAACGTTTAGGCCTCATAGACATATTTGGAAGCAGAGAGATAGATTAGTAATTGCACAAGAGAGTTGGATAGTAATTCAAGGAAGAGTTCAATGTACGTTCTACGATTTAGATGATACAATTATTGCAACTCCAATACTTGAAGTAGGAGATGCTAGCTTTACTTTAGAAGGAGGACATAACTACCTTATTTTAGAAGATGATACGTTAGTATATGAATACAAGACAGGACCTTATGAAGGTCAAGCTCTCGATAAAACTTTTTTAGATTAGTGTATGAGATTTTCGATTGTTATACCTACTTGGGAACAGCATGGTAAAGGAACTTATTTTTTAAGGCAGCTACTAGATTCAATAAGAATCCAAACACTTACTGATTTTGAAGTTATAGTTTCAGATCACAGTATAGAAGATGAAATTAAAGACTTATGCCTTGAATTTAAAGATCTAAATATTTGTTACTTTAAAAACGAACTTAACAGAGGAAATAGTCCAGCAAACCTTAATTACGGATTGAAGCAAGCAAAAGGAGAAATCATAAAGGTAATGTTTCAAGATGACTTTTTTAGTGAAAATTATTCACTAGAAGGAATTGATGCAACCTTTAAAGCAACTTTGCGCGAATGGATAGTAGTCGGGTCCTGTATTACTACAGACTCTATTAAGTTTAGCTGTCATCTAATTCCTGACTGGAATGACGGTATACCACAGGGAAATAATACTATCGGATCTCCATCTGTATTAGCTTTCGAAAATAAAGATATCCTACTCTTTGACGAAGGGTTGACTATGCTAATGGACTGCGATTATTATTACGCTCTTTATAAAAAATACGGGTTCCCTTGTATAATAGAAGACTGCTTAGTTGTAAGTACTTCACATGAACATCAGATAAGTAGCAATTACGATGGAGATTTAAATACAGAAAAAACTATAATAAAAAATAAATACATATGAATTTAGAAAACAACGGAGAGCGAATGGATATAGACTATTATAATATGAATTATGATAGCTTTGATATCGATCAAAAATCACACTATAAAAGGTACGAACTAGCAAAGACTTTAATTCAAGAAGACTTTGTTGTTGGAGATATGGCTTGCGGATCTGGATACGGTTCGTTAATGTTATCTGAAAAATGTAAAGAAGTACACGGTGTTGATATAGATACTATAACGATAGAAGAAGTTAATAGGAGGTATAAAGATGAAAGTAAGGTAACTTTTTACAATAAGAATCTTTTAGATATTAATTTTGAAAATAAATTTGACTTAATTACTTCTTTTGAAACTGTAGAACATTTTGAAGAGCATGAAATTGATCAGCTAATGAGTAACTTTCATAAAGCCTTAAAAACAGACGGGAGCTTACTATTTTCAACTCCGTATAATCAGGAGAAAATTCCTGCGTCAATGAAATGGCATAAAACTTTCTACATTACTGAAAGCAAGGCAGCGGAGTTAATTAAAAATTACTTTGAGATTGAAAAAACTTGGTATCAAGATTATGGAACACATACTCCAAACGAAGAAGGACTTGTTAAGCATTTTTTAGTATGTAAAGCAAAAAAGAAGTAGAGAATGTATATAGAAGATATTATATCAACAACTGCTAGTACTGATTTTATGGAAGACTCGAAATTCATAGAGGCTTACAGAAAGTGTACAGAGGCGGACAATGAAAGGTTATTATCTAACGGATATACTATTAAGTGGAGAATACATACTTTACTTTGGGCAGCAAAGTATGCAACTAAGTTAGAGGGAGATTTCGTAGACTTTGGTGGCGGTTTTGGATTATTCTCTTCTGCAATTTACGAATATTTAAAGTTTGATAAATTAAATAAAAAGTACTATCTTTTAGATAGCTTTGAAGGACTAAGAGACGAGAACTTACTTGAAGTAGAAATAAAAGCGCTTGATAATTACAGACGGTTCGGAAACTACTACGAAGAGGTTAAAGAGAGGTTCAAAGAATTTCAAAACATGATCATAGTTCCAGGGTTTATACCTGATACACTTTCAGAAGTTAATGTAGATAAGGTCTGTTTTGTATCTATCGATTTTAATTGCGTAGGACCAGAAAGCGCAGCGTTAGAATTTATCTGGGAGAAGGTTATTAAAGGAGGTATAATTATTTTTGACGATTACGGATTCCCTGGGCACGGTCCTCAAAAGTTAGCACACGATGAGTTTGCATATAGTAAAGGATGTTTAATATACACCTGCCCAACAGGTCAAGGAATTTTAATTAAATCTTAAAAGTAGTATGCATAATGTTAATAGTATCGGAAGAAATGTTTATATTAGTCCGAGCAGAGAGATAAAGAGGCCGCAATTAGTTAACATAGGAAATAATGTAGCAATTGATAGCGGCTTCTACTGTACAACTGCCTTATTAATCGGCGATTACGTTCATATTGGGCCTTATGTTACTGTGATAGGAGGAAAAGAAGGACGTTTTGTAGCTAAAGGATTTAATAACATAATGGCCGGTGCTAGAATAGTATGCGGTTCAGATAGATTTGACGGTAGCGGCTTATTCGGTTCAATGATCCCGGAAGCTTTAAAAGGAAGACAAATAATCGAACCCATTACTATAGAAGAATTTTCTAACATAGGAACAAACGCAATAATTCTTCCAGGCTCTACTTTAAGGCAAGGAGTATTACTAACAGCAGGAAGTCTATTAATGGGCGATACAGAGCCGTGGGGAGTATATAAAGGAAATCCTGCAGTACTAGTTAAGAAAATAGACGGAAGTAAACTTATAGAAAACGCAAAACAATTAGGATATGAATTTTAATACAGTAACAGAATTTGAAAAACAAATAGCAGAGTTCTTCGGAGCTCCTTATGCTATTGCAGTAGATAGTTGTACACACGGTATTGAATTAGCTTTACGCTATACAGATACGAAAGTAATTAACGTACCCAAACATACTTACTTATCTATTCCCTTCTTGGCTCAAAAATTAAATATAGAGTTATGTTGGAAAGATGAAAATTGGGTAGACTATTATTACGTTACACCGAGTATTATCGACGCAGCGGTATTATGGAAGCCTAAAAGTTATATACAAAATACTTTTATGGGAATTAGTTTTCAATACCAAAAACACTTATCTTTGGGTAGAGGAGGTATTTTACTAGTAGATGATTCTCATGCTGCAGAGCAGATTAAGAAAATGTCTTACGACGGTAGATTACCTAATATACCTTGGAGAGATCAAAATATTGATACTGTAGGTTATCATTACTATATGACACCTGAAACAGCTCAATTAGGAATAGACAAATTACCTAAGGCTATTGAAACAGAACCTAGACAATGGACTGTAAATGATTGGCCTGATTTAACACAAATGGAAATATTTAAATAATGAAAAAAGCGTTTATTACAGGAGTTGCCGGCCAAGACGGAAGCTACCTTGCAGAGTACTTACTTGGAATGGGATACGAAGTACATGGAATTATTAGACGTAATTCAGTACCAGAGAACCAACAAAGCCGTTTAGAGAATGTTAGAGGAGATCTACACGTATCTTATGGTGATTTATTAGATCAGTCTAGTATAGAACATTTACTTGATAAAGTTCAGCCAGATGAAATCTATAACATAGCTGCACAAAGTCATGTACGTATTAGTTACGACATACCTCAATTTACTACTCAAACAAATGCGCTAGGAGTATTGAATGTATTAGAGGCCTATAGACGCTCTTGCCCTACAGCTAAGTTCTATCAAGCTAGTAGCTCGGAGATGTTCGGTAGTTCAGTAGATGCAGACGGATACCAAAGAGAAACTACTCCAATGACTCCAGTATCACCTTACGGATGTACAAAAGTATTCGGTTACAACATTGTAAGAAATTACCGTAATGCCTATAAGTTACATGCATCAAACGGTATCTTATTTAATCATGAATCACCTAGAAGAGGTTCTAACTTTGTAACTAATAAAGTAGTTAAGACAGCTGTAGAGATTTATTTAGGGTATAAAAAAGATTTAGTATTAGGTAATTTAGACGCTTATAGAGATTGGGGTCATTCTAAGGACTATGTAAGAGCGATGCATTTAATCTTACAGCAACCTGAAGCAGGCGATTGGGTAGTAGCTACAGGAGAGACTAGATCAGTAAGAGATATGTGCGAGTATGTATTCGGTAAGTTAAATATGAACTATCAAGACTTTGTTAAGCAGGATCCTAAATTCCTACGTCCAGAAGAGCTGCCCTATTTAAAAGGAGATTCATCTAGAATTAGGGCATTAGGCTGGACACCGGAGTATACTTTTGAAACTATGATGGATGAGATGATTGAATACTGGACAACTCAAATAAGTAGAGTAATTTAATATGAATCAAGAAATAACATTTATAATACCGGTTAGAAATAATCAGAAGTATGCCCTACAGGCTTATAGATCTATTAGAAAATATCATCCTGAAGAGCATTATATTGTTCTTTTAGATGATGCTTCTACAGATAAGACTTGGGAGTGGATTCAAAATACAGAGAAGTGGGACGAAAAGGTAATAGCTTATCGAAATGAAAGCGAGAATAGAGTGGGACATACTGTTCTTTATGATAAAGGTATAGAGTTAGCTCCTACAGAGATTGTTTCTATCTTACATAGTGATATGGTTATAACTGAAAACTATGTTAAGAATATATTAAAGCATTTAAAGCCTAAGGTAGTTGTAAGTGCAACTAGAATAGAACCTCCATTACATCCTCCTGGACCTGAAAAGTTTGTTATGAACTTTGGAATGGAACCGGATGAGTTTGAAAAAAAGCAAAAAGAATTTATAGACTTCGTAGAAATAAAAGAGAAAGAGTATTACAATCTAACCTCAGAAGGTATTTTTGCTCCATGGACAATTTACAAAAAGGACTTTATAGCAATAGGTGGACATGATTTATTATTTGCACCAATGGAGTTAGAAGACTCAGATATCTTTAATAGAATGTTTTTAGTAGGTTATGAATTTATTCAATCTAGAGATGCTCTTGTATATCATATGACTTGTAGAGGAAGTAGATTTAAGGACGGTATAGAGATTGAAAGAGAGATACCTCTACCTGATGGAACTATTTGGTATAAGCCAAAAGACTCTCAAGAATATTTAGAACTTAGAACTCATAAGTTTAGAGAGTGGTGGAGGAAATGGCATACAGATGTACTTCATGATGCTAATATGAAACCAATAGTACCGGGAAGATATGAAACAGCTTTTGTTGTTAAGAATGCTACCATAGGTAAGATCATAGTAGTAGAGCCTTGGTGTGACGTCTTATATACAGACGATGAAATGTGTGTAGTAGAGGCAGCTTACCTCGAAGATGAAAAGAGTATGTTTAATTTAAAAGAGAAGTTTAAGCACTATAAATATAATACTCCGAAAGAAGACATAGTAGTAGAGTTTGATGCAAATAAGCTAGGAGAAGATCACTATAATAAGTTTATAAAACAACTTCCTTTAGTTTTAGATACAGTTACAGAAGTAGGAACCTATCAGTTTGATATATTTACTCTAACAATCAATAGCTTAAAAAAGCGCAATATGATTGAACCTTTCTTCAAAAATATATTCTAAATATTTATAGATATGAGAAGATTAACAGATTTACTATTAGAAGCAGATATCGTTCCGGATACTAAATTTAAAAAACAACTTCAGAAAGCGGTTAAGTACCTAAATACTAAGGGTAAAGTACTCCTTATAACTACTTCAAATAGAGGCGAGTATGCAAGAAAAGACTTACATGATAGTCCAAAATCTACTCGTATTGCAGAAGTAATTCAAAGATCTCTAGGTGCACATAGGTGTACCTTAGTAGATGTTTCTAAGTTAAAGATATACGAATGCGAAGGTAATGTATCTAATAGCGACGGTAATAGCTGCGGAACTAGAGACTGTAAAGAAAAAGATCCCGCTAAGAATCCTTCAGGTCATTTAAGATGCTGGGCTTCTTTTCACAACGAAGACGATGAACTCTGGAAAGTAGTTACTCCTTTATTAGAATCGCACGTAGTAGTCTTTTTAGGATCTATTAGATGGGGACAAACTAATGCCTACTATCAAAAATTAATCGAAAGATTAGATTGGATAGAGAATAGATGGACAACTTTAGGAGAAAAAAATATAGTAAAAGATATTGAATCTGGATTTATTTTTATAGGTCAGAACTGGAATGGTAGTAATGTAGTAAAGACACAAAAGCAGGTTCATGAATTTTATGGTTTCAAGCCGGTAGATGAATTATACTTTAACTGGCAATATACAGAGGATATAAACGAAGAATCTAAAGATAGTTATAAAGATGCAGCAAAAGCATTAGATAACATTATTGATATAAGAACCTTATTATGATTAAACTAACAGACAATCAATTACATACAAATAGAACTTGGAGTAAGCCTATCAATTGGGATAGCCTTCCTTCTAATAGCTCTGAATTAGTGGAACTATTTGATCAAAACGGATATAGACTTACAAAGCTTGAATCACATTATGCAGGAGCTAATAACCATGCTTTTGTATCTCATGGACATGAAATATGTTTAAGGCAAAATTGGTTTATAGAAGAAGAAAAAATAACCGGCCCTCATTTAAATCACGCTTTCCTATTCGAAAGAAAAGGATACGAAGGAGAAGCTATGAATCAATTGCAAGAGTTTGCAAAACAAAATAATCTTATCTATAAACTTGTAAACTATACAGGCAAGTGGGGAGTAGATTTTAGTATGGATTATGTAGATAGCTCTGGGAATTCTATGGAACTTCTTCACTTTGAATATGACTCTTATAATTTAACAGAGATTCAGGATATAAAGGGAGTCGTAGAGGAAATAGTAGAGAAGGTAGACTGGGAGGCAGCAGCTAGGTACTTTATGATTCGTAAATACGAATGGATCGATCTAGAATTTTTCGAACAATCAAAATACAAGACGGACTACTTTGGATTACCTCAAGAGCGTTTTAAGATGAATGCCTGGGAATAACTATTTATAACTATGAAAACACCATTAGCAGAAGCATTACCGGCATTAATTCCAGAATTTCCAGTAGAGATCGCTGGACATCATTTAACCTTAAGGTTCGATGTTAATATTAATAAAACAAAGAAAGGCGTTAAGCTTCAATTTGTTATGAACGATATTCCGCAAGATCCTCGTCAGGCACAGCAAATGGCTAACGAGATCGGAACGGAATTGCAACAGAAGTTCGGTGAGGCTGATATGCAAGTTATCTACGATGTTGAGAATCCGTATAAGAATGTAATTGGATTTTTACTTCCATTACCTTCTCTTGCTAACTATATCATTAAGCACATCTTACAAGGTGAAGGCGGAGAAGAGGGGCAAATGGTTCAAAAGACTCCAGCAGCATCTAAAGAAGAGGCTCCAGAAAAGCTTCCTGCAAAAGAAACTCCTCCTTCAGAAGAAGATCAAGTAAGAGAGATCATGATGAATAGAGCAGGTCTAAAATAAAAATAAAAAAGGTTATGAGTAAAAGAGAAATACCTAAGGCTTTTTTTGAGCCTTTAGAGGATATACAAGCCTCTGATCTTCTAGATAATGAAGCTTTACTTCGTATGATTAAAGCCGAAACTCCAATTGCTATCGAAGAAGCTTTCCGCAATAAGAAAACGTTTGCTACTCTATTTGAAATAAATGGAATGGGTTTGTTTATAGACGTACCAAAGCAGTATTGGATTCCTGCTCTTGAGCAATGCATTAATTTTATGCTCGAAGAAGAGAGATTTGAAGAATGTATTAAGCTTAGAGATCTTATAGAAGAGATTAAGAAGCCTATTAAAAGAATTCCTAAAAAGAAAAATAATGGAACAGTCGCTGAACGAGATACAGACAGTAATTAATCAATTACTTAATGTAAAGAGTCTAGTTAGGAGAAAGAAAAAGACTCAAGAAGCTAAAAAGAGAGAACTTTTTATCTCTATTATAAATTCTATCGAAGCTATTATTAATAGACAGAATTTAATGTATGCTGAGTTAAATCTAGATTTAGCAAATTACGATGAAGCTTTCTTAGATACTATTGATGCTTTAATTATATTACATTTTGGTAAAGAAGGAGCAGAAGTAATAGCTTACTTCCTTTGGGATAGAGTAGCCCCAGATGGAAGTATAGAACCTCTACTAGATGAACAAAACAATCCAGTCTATCTAGAGACTGCAAACGATTTATGGAACTTACTAATCCGTATCAATCCAGCATATGGGGACGCAAAATAAAGCAGGAAGACCGAAAAGAGATTTAACTGAGAATGTGATTAGGAATGCTATGAAGCATACTCAATCTAATTTTCAAGCTGCTAGATATTTGAATATAACTCCAGAGACTTATCGAAAGTATGCAAAGCTTTATATCGACCAAGAGTCAGGAAAGACTCTATACGAATTACATAAAAATAATTCCGGCAAAGGAATTAAAAGAGTGAAATGGAACCATGAAATCTCTGTCGATAAGATTAACGAGATAATGGCTTCAGAAAGCTATAGAGCAATCAATCAACAAAAACTTAAGAATAGATTAATCTACGAAGGTATTCTTAGAATGGAATGCTACAGTTGCGGACATCATGAAAAGAGAGTTGTAGACTTTAAGCAGCCTTTAATGCTTAGCTTTGTAGATGGAAACAAACATAATTGGCAAATAGATAACTTGAGAATGCTATGTTATAATTGCCATTTCCTATATGTAGGAGACTTATTCTCAGAAAAGCAAATAAGAAGTAAGGAAGATGCTAATGCACCTTTGATTAAAGAAGAGATAGATTGGGAGGTTGACGATAACTTCCTTGCACATTTTCAGGACCTAGGATTAGAAAAGAGAGATGATTACGAAGAGGGAGATGAATATGTCTCAAGGATTTAGCTAAATATATAACCTATTTATATTGGAATGGTAGATAAAGTAACATACGAAGTATTAGACGCTCTAGCTGAAAGGTTTATACCGGAAGGAATACATAAAACCTTGCATGTGGATAGTAGAGAAATGTGGATAGATCTTATGATATCCTTACTTGAATCTAAAGTTATAGGTAAAAAAATGTCTATCATAACTAAATGCGCTATATCCTGGGAATCGTTATTGATTCAAAAGATAAGCATTCAAAATTAAAATGAAAACAGCAACATCAGAAACATTAGCAGCAGGTGCGTGGGGATTACATATAACTAGTTTCTTAGTAGCTAGTATTCCTTACCTACAAGTCTTATCTTTGTTATTAGCAATCGGAGTATCTATTCTAACTATCCGTAAGCTTGTAAAAGATTCTAAAGCGAAAAAAAGAAGTTCTGATGAAGAAATCAATTAGTCAATTAGGCTTTTCCAGAATAGCAAACACTCAAGTCAATCGTCTTGAGCAGTTCGATAAGCTAAAAGAGATAGCAAATCGAAATAACTACCCACATAAAGTAAAGCAGCTTACTGCTAAAATTCAAGAAGAATACGACTTCTGGAATTTAAAAAATCCATCTAGAAAGTTGGAAGATTTAACAAAGGACCTTATCTTTATCAAATCAATTAGAGAACCTATCCTAGATAAGGAAAGGATTAACGAGTTGGTAGATAAATATGGCCTTAAGTAAACCAATAGAACCCCAAACTAAATTTGTAGTTGAGTATAAGGACGGAGACGGAAACGTAACTGATCGCTGGCACTATGATCTAATTAAATTTAGAAATGGCCCTATTATGACTGAAAATTTAGAGTTACCAAAGAAAGAAAGAGTTGCTAAAAAGAAAAAAGTAGCTTAGCTTTAGAGAAATAAAAAATAAATATGAAATTTTGTAAAGTTTGTCAGAAAGAGATTCCAACAAAGAGAGTAGAGTTAGGATATAAAGATACTTGTGTAGAGCATTCTAATACGTTTAAGTATGTAGGGTTTGTATCAGGAACTAATAAAGTAGATTACGAAATCTCTATAGTAAGAGATCCAGAAACTGCTCTGCATATGCAAAAATTAACCGAATCAAGAGGAGCATTCTAATGTATAAGATTAAACAGTTTCTTAAACGCATCTATAACCTGTATAGATGGTTTCCAATTATCTGGAAAGATCAAGATTGGGATACTAGCTACATATGGGAAGTATGGAAGTTTAAGTTAAAGAATCAAGCTGAATATATTGCTAGGAGAGGTCATCATGTTGATAATGAGCGAGATGCTGAGAGAATAATGACTTGTGTTAGGTTGATAGATAGAATTCAAGATGAGTTCTACTTAGATGAACCGCATGCTTACTATATAACTAAATGGAATTGGGATGATTATGAAGAAAGTACTGATGAATTCTTTGAACTAAAATCAGAAACTTTATCAGAACATTTTGACGATTACTTTAAGAAGTATGTTCGAATCTATAGGCTAGTAAAGAAAGGAGACTGGTATGGATTTAATACAAATGAAAGAGAGGGAGCAGCTTTTGCAATAGGACATATAAATCATAAAAGAGCTGTAAAACTTCTATTTAAATTATTAGAAAACCATATTCAGGAATGGTGGGACTAATATTCATATTACTATTTGGTTATCAAGACACAGTTACAGCTACAACCTATAGACTAACTGCAAGAGAGAATGGGCCGTACGGTAATGTATTAGCTAGCGGGTATAGAGCTAGTTATAAACATCCAGGTAAGAATAGAGTAATAGCCGTTAGTAGAGACTTGCTTAAAAAGTATCCCTTTCATACCGAAGTAGTAGTTAAAGGAGCAGGTAAGTTAAACGGCAAGTGGATAGTAGAGGATGTGATGAATAAGAGGTATACTAAACGGATTGATTTTTTAATTGGTTGGAAAGTTAAAACTAATAAACTTCATAAAGTAATAATAACAACTCATGGTAAACATAAAAGCCATCCTAGGATTAGCAAGCGTAGGGTTAATGCTATACACAATGTACGAGCAAAACAACGCCATAAACAAATTAAAAAGCGAAACAGTAGAGTTAAGAGCTCAAAATGATTCGCTAGCTAAAGCTAATGATTCTCTATATAGTAGTTTATGGACTTTAAAAACATACGTTAATATAAAAGAAGGAAGAGCAGAAGAATAAAAATATACAGTTATGGAAATAACAAAAGAAGAAGTTGAGAAGCTTATTGGAGACGAAGTCTTGACTTACAAGGTTACGAAAAGCTATAGAGGTTATAAAGTTACAAAAGTAAAGGTTGTTGCTGTTAAAGCTAAGGATTCAAAAGAAATCACTATTACTATAAAACCAAATAAGTAGTTCCTAGCTTTTATATTCAAACTATTTATATGGGAATGAATAAGCAGCTTACTATAGTAATCCCATGTAAAAACGAAGGAAGAGGTGTAATCGATATACTTAAGTTAATTCGAAAGCAGCAACTAGACTGCCAAGTTATAATAGCTGATTCATCAGACGACGAAGGAACTTTACTTTTACTTAAGAAGTATCAAGCGAATACTCCAATGGTTACCCGAGTAGTTAAAGGAGGTCTTCCTTCTGTAGCTCGTAATAACGGAGCGTCATTCGTAAAAACTCCCTACGTTTTATTCCTAGATGCAGACATCTATTTAAAAGATTCCAGTATAATTACTAAATGTCTCGCTACTATAATTGGCGGAAATTACGATTTAGTTACTTGCAAGTTTAAAACACTAGACGGTAACTATGATTGGATTTTTCGAGTATTCAATATTGTTCAGCGATTCAGTTCTATATTTACTCCGTTTGCTGTAGGAGGCTTTATGCTATTTAAGGCAGAGACGTTTAGAGCATTAGGAGGATTTGACGAAGAAGCTAAAGTAGCAGAAGATTATTTATTAAGTTCTAAAATTAAACCTAGTAAGTTTAAAGTAGTAAATAAAGTAGCTTATACTACTAGTAGGCGCTTTGAGAAGAAGGGAGTATGGTATATGGTAAAGCTAATGCTAAGTAGCTGGATAAATAGAAATAATCCAAATTGGTTTAAAAACGATCACAATTACTGGAAATGAACTATAAAGCAATCATCGTTTCAGATCTACACTTAGGTACTAAAGACTCTAAAGCAGAAGAGTTTATTGAGTTTTTAGAGCAGCATCCAACAGATCTATTAATTTTAAATGGAGACATAGTAGATGGATGGGCTTTAAACAGAGGATCAAAATGGAAAAAGAAGCATACTAAAGTAATATCTAAATTACTTAATCTATCTAGTAAAACTAGAATTATTTGGATTAGAGGTAATCATGATGAGTTCTTATCTGAGTTTATTGATTCTAGCTTTGGTAATATTGAAATTAAAGAAAATCATATTATTAATACTAGCAAGTGGGTAACAGGTGATTTATACGAACAACAACGTTACTTTATATTCCATGGTGATGTTATAGATGTATTCATTACTAAGTATAAGTGGCTATCTAAGATAGGCTCTATTGGCTATGACTTCGCCTTATGGCTTAACCGTTGGTATAACAGGTACAGAGCATGGCGCAAATTACCTTACCAGTCTATATCCCAAGACATTAAAGCGGGAGTAAAAGCAGCAACTAATTACGTTAATGACTTTGAAACTACAGCTATTAAAATGGCTAGTAAGAATGGCTGTCACGGAGTTATATGCGGACACATACATCAACCAGCTGATCTAAAGATTGGAAACGGACATTACTTAAATTCCGGCGATTGGGTAGAGAATAGAACAGCTATTTTGTTGGATTATCGAGATAATTTCACTATATTTAAGTTATAAAATCTAGTAGTATGTTAGAATTTTCAATTTTCTGTCTTAGTAGCCTATTCCTAATAGGAGCTATCTTTTTTATTGATTGCAAGATAGTAGACGATCTTCCAGAAGATAATAGCTTCAAGAAATGGTGGAGAAAGCATATAATGTCTCCAGATCCAAGAGGATAAGATATAAAAACCAACTATTTATAATAAATATATTTTAAATGAGCTATATATCACATGTAGACTATAAGAACATGATGGAGAACTTTAAGAAAGGTGCTCCTAAGCAAATGTTAAAAGAGGGATTAGAGAAAGAAGGTAATGCATTTACTGCAGGCCTTGCTAAAGCTAAGAAAGGACAAGAGTTTAAAGTAGGCGGTAAGTCTGTTAAAGATACATCTAACTACGATGCTTCTATGGAAGAGGGTAGTATGGGAGATGAATCATTTGATTTTAATAAATCAGCTATTGAATCTGCTTCTGGCGATAAGGTAGGACATGTAGTAGGACGTACTAGACATGATGATTACGGCCGTGCTATTTACTATAGCTTAGAAAATCCTGATGTATCTTATTTTATCGGTGATCTTGGTCAAATTATTAAAAGAGATACGGGAACTGGTGAGAGATATCAAATCGGCGATTTAAAAGATTACAACGAGCCTGTAAGAGAAAGTCATCCTGCTAACAGTCAATGGCACGAAGACTTCGAAAGAGCTATTTCAGCAATGGGATTGTCGGGAGAGGCAGAGGCTAGAGTAATGAAAGCTTTAGATCATACAGATCCAATTACTCAATATGGATTTATGACAGCACCGGAAGCAGCTAGAGACTTTGTAAGTGACTTAGGTATTGTTGCTGCTGATGATTATGATGATTACGATGCAGATTACGAAGAGCCAAGAGATGATTTCGATATGGCTGGAGATTTTAACGATGGTGAATTTTGGGAGAATGAAATTAAAAAGCTTCAAGAGAAAGCTGGAATAAGAGAGAGTCATCCTGCTAACGATCAGTGGTATGATGCTTTTAAAGATGTTCTTGCTACTAGTAAAATGTCAGATAAAGGTAAGCAACAAGTAGCTCAAGCTTTAGATAGTACAGATGTTATAGGTAAGTATGGAGATATGGAACCTGAAGAAGCATTTAAAAAGTTTGTTTGGGATTTAATTCATAAAGCATCTGGAATTGCAGAAGCAGAATTAGAGTTTGCAGATGATGATGCAGAAGATCCTCAAGCAGCAAAAGAAAAGAGAGCAAAGAAAATGGAAGATGATGATACTGAAGCAGAGAATGCTGAAATAGACGAAGAAGCAAATCCTAATAAATCATACCACGGTAGTACAGCAAACCAAGGTGATACTGGATGGACAATCGACTTTACAGTAATTGAAAATACTCCTGAGTACTTTAAGATTGACTACGTAATGACTCCTAATTCAAATAGGGCACCAATGGGCGCTTCTAGAAACTACAGACCTGAAAAGAAGTACGGAGAATGGAAAATTAGTAAAGTTGGAAGTAAAGGTCAACCTTTAACAGATTATGAAAAAACTCAACTTAATATAAAAGGTGATCATTTTGGCGTTAACGGTAAGGAGTTTGTTCAAGATATTTACGGAAGTACAGGAGCAGACAGCTTAAACGAAGGAGCAGGATATGAAGATCCTTATACATTAGCTAAAGCAGTAGCTCAAGCACATCCAGAATTACAGAGATTCGCATTAGAAGATAGACCAATGTTTCAGAGAGCAGCATTTAAGTATGCTAATGAAATGATGACAGCAGATGGTGTTTCTAAAGTAGCAATAACAAACTTAATCAATGGCTTCGCCGATGAGGATTGGCCTTCTGATTATATTTCTGCTTTAGGACAAGAATTAGAATCAATGACAGAGAGTTTAAACGAGGGAAATAAGTATAGCGAAATAGTACCAGCTCTTAAAGCAAAGGGTATTAAATATGGTATGCCTGAAAAAGAAATCATTAGAGCTATCGGCCAAGTAATGCAAGAGATAGGCTTCTCAAATAAGGAGATTAGATACCACTTAAGTTACGAAGAAGACTTTATTCCTGATTTACTGCAAGACTTAAAAGATAGTGAGAAGGATATGGAAGAAGGCTTGCATATGCCTCCATTACAAGCTACAGGACCAACTGTAAGTACAAACGAAGGTATGCATATGCCTCCATTACAGGCTACAGGTAACTCTGCAATCGAAGAAGATCAAGCTCCTTTCGGAATGTCAGTACTATCTCCAGACGAAAGAAAGCAATTAAAAGAGTACATTAATTCCTATAGAACTATTAAAAACGAAATCTCTAAGTTATTATCTAAAACAGGTAAGACTGGAGAGATAATGGAGAATGCTAAGAAGGCGGAAGACGAAACAGTTCCTGCAGAAAGAAAAGCTAAGTACAAAGATCCAACAACAGTTCCAACTCAGCACAAGCATTCAAACTTAGGAGGAGATAGAACAAACTTAGTAATGACTAAGGCTGAAATGTGGGAGAATGAAGAGCATGAAGAGGGTGCACACGAAAGAATAGAAAGTATGCTAAATGCAAAACTCCACGATGCATTCCACAAAGTAACAGGAATGGTTATCAAGGATTTAATGGATGGCGGATTCGATGAAGGAGATATTAAAAACTTCCTACAACACGAAATCGACGAGAAAGCAAAAGAGGCAATCAACGCACAGCACGATTTTTAAATAAGAGCCCCGCAAGGGGCTTTTTTTATTTGGTAACCTGCAGTTTTATCCTTATATTAAAGTTTATGAGTAATGTTACAGAATTTGTTAAGTATGTTAAGTCCGAATGCCGAACGCATGGAATTAAGTTTGTACTTAAGTATTCAAAAACTGTACGCACTCCTGAAAACATAAGGTGTGTTGGTTACTTTGAACCAGATGATTTAAAAGTACTAACTGTAGCTAAAAAAGATCCAAATTGGCTAATGACCTTAGTACATGAGTACGCACATTTAACTCAATGGGTTGATCAATGTAAGGAATGGAAAGAGACAGAAAACATAGATAATGTCGATGACTGGTTGAACGGTAAGGAAATGCCTAATATAAAAAGAGCTCTAGCTAAGACTAGAGATATGGAACTAGATAACGAAAAAAGATCTGTTAAATTAATTAAGCAATGGAATCTTCCTATTGACACAAAGGTTTACACTAGGAAAGCAAATGCTTACGTTCAGTTCTATAATTACCTATACTATACAAGACGTTGGTGTCATCCTGAGAACTCTCCTGCTAGAAATCCTAAGGTGTGGAAGAAGATGCCTGCTAGTTTTAGAATGAATTACGAAATAATAGAAGAAAAATATTTTAAAATATTTCAAGATGCAGGTGTATAATTGAAATAAAGTACTTATCTTTAGGTATAAACAAACAATAAACAGTTATGAAACATGAAGTGCTATTCTTAAATGCAAAAAGAGCTTACGTATTAGTTAATGATACTTGGTACGACACTCATAGAGATTCTAATCCTCAGAAAGGAGATTCTTTTCTTATAGGCAGGATCGAAGAGGCTATCGATTACGGAACTTACAAAGAAAGATATCCAGAATCAAAGCAAGAGATTTATAACGAAGTAACTGATAAGACTATTTCAGGCGGCTACTTAAGAAGAGTAATAGATGGAATGGTTAAGTATGCAGTTAATCCTGCTACACCAACTGTCAGTAGCAGCAATAGAAAAGAAGCAATAGAAGATTAAAACTAACTATTTATAACTATATGAGCAACGCTTTATTAGTTAGAAAGATAGTAGAAGATTTAGCAAAAGAGGTGCGTGATTGGAGTATAAAGAGCTCTAACATGCACCCTTCTGATGCTGATTGGTATATAGGGTTTCAATCAAATATTGATGAGAATGAATACGATCCAAAGACTGGAAAGCTAGTAAAGAACGATGAGATCGGAGATCATACTACCTATCTTCAACAATGGGATGCAGATAATGTAGGATATCTTGAAGGTGAAGACGTTAAGAGAGATAATGGAGTAGGGCTTGCTCGTATAGTAATGCAGCAAATAACACCAATTAAATCATAATATGTTAAAGAGAATCGGAATCGTATTAGTCCTAGCTTTTATAGGATATGGCTTATTTACATTAGGGGATATTAGAGGAACTGCTAACTTCAAAGGTAAGTTAGATAGTTTAGATAGAGTAAATGATTCTCTATATGCAGAGAATAAGCAAGATGATATAGACATTAAAGAATTATTAGTTTTAGATAGTATCTTAACCTATCAAGTAGAGCATCAAAAGACTAAAGTTATTAAGATCAAGGAAATAGTTGAAGTAGAAAAGAATAAAATAGATAACTTCTCTGAACAGGAGCTTATTAGCTACTTGAACAAACGTTACCCAAAAGACACTACTACTAATCCCTTACCGGTAGCACAACCAGTACTTACTTTTGTAGCCAAAGACTTAGCTGCTTATGATGGAGCTAAACATGAGATAGTAATTAAAGATAGTGTAATAGCTATACAGGAATCTCGTATAACTTTAAAAGATAGTACTATTGGTCTATATGTAAATAAAGAAGGTAGGTACAAAGCTATCATAAGTAATAAAGATCAAGCAATTGCTGAATGGAGTAAACAATATGATGCTTTAAATTTAAACTATAAAAAAGCACAAGTAAGAAGCAAATTCCAAAAGATAGGATCTTATATCATTATTGGAGGATTAGCTTATACCTTACTTGCTAAATAAACTCATAACTACATATAAAAGAGCCTACGAAAGTAGGCTTTTTCTTTCTTAGATAGTTGGTAGATTGAAATATGGTCCTTATATTTAGATATGTTTAGAAATACTCCACAAGTTATGTATAAGTTCGGTAAGACTTTATCGAGTGATATACTTGAAAGGTTTGGTGTAGAGCATCATAAAAGGCTTAACTGGAGAGGTATTCCATTAGGAAGAGACTATAACATAAAGGTAATATGGTCTATGTGGGTACCTATAGAGAGAGCTAATAAAGCAGAGGAGTGGTTTAAACAGAAGTACCCTAAAAAGTTTTACTGTGGAATCAGCTACAACGGTATAACTGAATGCAGAACTTGGACGCAACAAGAGCATATAGACTTCATGAACCTTCTTTATAAGACATGTCCAGCAACACCGCAGTATAAGGCGGAGATAAACAGATTAAAGATGCAAGGTAATATAACCAAAACGCATAATAAAATATATTATATAATGTTAACTAAAAAACAATAACATGGCAGATCAACAATTCACTCAGTATGCAGTGGTAATTTTCCCAGACTTAGCTCAAGTAGTAAGCGAAGTAAATAGCTTATTAGCTAGAGGATGGAAACTAGTAGGTGGTATTCAAGTATCCTCTCAAAGTAGCAACGTTTACCATTTACAAGCTATGGCGAAGTAAAGAATCAAGATCCGGTTTAATCGCCGGATCTTTTATTAGATTATGAAAGAGCAGTTAGATAGAATAGAAGCAAAGCTTGATAGAGTTATTAAAGCCTTGCAAGAGTATGATGGGTTAGACGAAGATTATAAAGAGCCTGAAGATGAGTACGGGAAGTATAAAAGAACTCCTTGTACAAATCATGACGAGGCTAGTTGGGAAGAGGAAGAAGCTAACATTAGGATGAATATTATAGGGCAGAATGGTAACGAAGGCTTACATTACGAAGAAGAGCCTAAACCTAAGAGAAAATACTATCACAATAAAAATAAAAAAGATGGCAGTAAGAAAAAAAGCAGCTAAGAAAGCTGTACCAAAGAAAGAAGAAACTAAACAAATAGTTTTAACTAAAGAACAATTTCAAGAGTTAAGCGATATTAGATTTACTCTAAGTTCCTATGCATGGGAGTTAGAGAGCGCTTTCGAGAAAGAGAAATCTTTAGGACAGGCAGCTTTTGAGATTGGAAAGACTTCTTGTAAGCTTTCTGAGACTCAATCTAAGTTAGATAAAATATTAGATGCTATTGATCCAGACACAACCGACTACTGGGCAGATTTTGTAGGAGATAAAAACGATAATTAATAAATAAGAATATGAATTTATATAGACTAATCGTCCTAAGAGAGGACAAAGAGAATTTAGAGAGAGGAGTGTGGGCAGATAGAATGGAGTTTCAAGGAGAGAGTATTTTATTCTTAGCCTTAGATAAAGACACCCTAGCAGATAAACTTGTAGGCTTATATCCAGCTCGCTATACTGTAATCACTAGCGTAGAATCGAAAGAAGAGTTTGATAAAAGGAAAGGAAGCTTATAATGAAAATGGTCTATGCCTTTATATTAGGTGCAATAGCTCAAGCCATATCCTTTATACAACTACAAGGACAAGTCATATGGAAGTTTCCTAAAGACAATCCTTATGTAATGATGCTACTCGGGTTACCAATATCCTTATTATACATTCACTCCACTAGATTAATGAATGAACACTTCCTTGCTAGTTGGCCTGGAAGGTTAATAGGATTTGGAATAGGAGTAGTTGTGTTTACGATAATGAGTTGGTTCCTATTTAAAGAGCATCCTACACCTAAGACATTAGTTTGCCTTGCATTAGCCTTTGCTATTATAACAGTACAAATACTTTGGAAATAAGTTGGTAGATTAAAACAGCCTACCTATCTTTAGTTAAATAAATAAGCTATGTTAAACGAAATTCAAATTAAGTTAATAGACGATAAGGGCAATCACTCTATTGCACATATTAATTATAAAGGGTATGTAGATATGCTTGTGGAGCATAATATCGATATGATGCATGACGCCTTACAAGCTATGGTAGAGGATTATACCCAAGACGGTAAACTAGAGATACAAAAAAGAGATCCTATAGCGGCGGTAGAAGGAAAATTGGTGCCGCATAAGCACTAGGGGGCGTCGCGATCACTAATATATATATTTTAAGATAGTAATGCACTTCGCTCGCCCCTGAACCCTACCCCTTTCTTGAGTCCTTAAACCCAATTACGATACCCCTAAAAGATAGTTATGAAAAGACCTAAACCCGTTAAGGCAAGTGAATTTGTTATATTTAGCGAAGATGGATTCTATACCGGAATGGCCCGCGGGGGGAGGCCTCAATGGTCAATGAATATAAGGGAGGGTAAACCGTTCGATGATGAAAGGAAGTTGAGAGGTCTGCAGTCCATGGTAGGTAGTAAGGAGTTATTAATCGAATATTTAAATTAATGAGGGTCGATCTACCTAGTAAGGAGCAGTTAATCTCGGGCGGGATCGTGATTCCTCTCGCACCTAAAGGTGATAGCTGGTCGAAGAAGTCATTACAAGGCTTCTCAAAAAAATCGGGTGTATATATACATTATTGCAACGATGAGATCATTTATGTAGGGCAGACTACATCAGGTAAGAGAGGTACGTTTGGCGATAGAATGAGAAGGGAATTTCATGAAACGTCTGCCTCCAATGACTACTTACACAGGTTTATTAAAGAGCACGTAGACTGTGTTAGAACTAGGTTTCTTGATCTGGATGAAATAGATAAGATAGTAATAACAGAGACTATAACTCTAACACCTCAGAGGAAGGCTCTAATTCTAGAACAAATATTAATTGGTCAGTACGAACCTAAGGGTAATAGGGTGTAGGTAGATATTTATTACTGTAAAACAATTTAAATGCCAGGACAATTTATTAACTCAGGTACCAATCCATTTGGTAGAGCAACAATAACAAATAATTTTAATACAGGTAATCTTAAATTTGGAGGCGGAGGCGGAGGTAGCTTCTCAGGAACCTGGTCAGTAAGTAGTGCTATGATAACAGCAAGACAAGCTCTAGCAGGAGCAGGAATTC
This sequence comes from Ophiocytium majus, assembly GCA_032358315.1. Lineage (NCBI taxonomy): Eukaryota > Xanthophyceae > Mischococcales > Ophiocytiaceae > Ophiocytium > Ophiocytium majus. The sequence continues at coordinate 111,883 of JAULBY010009125.1, forward strand.
AAAATGCTGCTTTAGCATTTGGTGGTGACTACACTGGTGGTGCTGCATCATGCACAGAGGCATACAACGGAACTTCATGGACAGACGGTGGTGCTATGATTACAGCAAGATATCGATTAGCAGGAGCAGGAACAGCTACTGCTGCTTTAGCATTTGGAGGAACTAATGGATTTCCAAATACGGCAGCTAATTGTACAGAAGCATACAACGGAACCTCTTGGACAACAGGCGGTGCTATGATTAATGCACTTCAGCAATCAGCAGGAGTAGGAACAAGTACAGCAGCTTTAGCATTTGGCGGTAATACGTCGACAATAGTAGGTTGTACAGAAATATATAATGGAACATCTTGGTCAGTAGGTAATGCTATGAATGTTGCTAGAGCGCGATTAGCGGGAGCAGGAACAACCTCTGCAGCCTTAGCATTTGGTGGTTATACACCAACAGCAGTAGCTTGTACCGAAGCATATAATGGTTCAACTTGGGGTTCTGCTAGTGGTTTAATTAGCGAAAGAGTAGCTCTAGGAGGAGCGGGAACTCAAGCCGCAGCATTAGCATTTGGCGGATGTAATGCATATCCAAATACAGCAGGAACTTGTACGGAAACATACAACGGGTCTTCTTGGTCAGCGGGCGGTGCTATGAACGCAACGAGATTCTTCTTGGCAGGAGCAGGAACAAATACAGCAGCTCTAGCAACCGGTGGATGTAATTGTATTTTTGGAAATCCAGTAGCTTGTACAGAATCTTATAATTAATAATATGCCAGGTCAATTCATCAATACAGGTACTACACCAGGAGGTAAACTCTCTCTAGTAAACAATAGCAACTCAGGTAACTTCTCACTTACAATACCGCAAATATGCTACAGCGGTATGCAAAACGTAGCAGGAATTAATGATAGTGTAGGATTCTTCTTTGGATGGACTGCTAATATAGAGCAAATACAAATTGGATGGTATGCTAATGGTACGGGTGTTGTAAATGGTCTGGTTATAGCAAAAGACGTACCTAATCAAACAATAACTATACAAACACAGCAATTCCAATCAGGTGCTTTCTATAATTTCTGTAATTTTGCATCTTAGAAAATAAAAATATATTATAAAATAGTTGGAAGCCCGTAAGGGCTTTCTTATTTTTAGATATAAAATAAAAGTTATGAGAAACGCTAAGGCAGAGTTAATACAACATCTTACAGCACTACAAGAGAGTAAGGGTAGGTTTATTCCTATTAAGTGCGCAACCATTCGTACCGAAAGAAATGACTATTGGGATGATAACGATAGCTATATCAGTTCAACACCTATTATATTAAAGGAAGGCTATTCCGTAGAAGAGTATAAAGAGTTCTTAGAAAAATTAGACTTTAACTATGATAGCGGATATGGATTGCAGGAGCTATTTGGTACGATATGGCTTACAGAAGAAGGATGTTGGTATGAAAGAGGTGAGTATGATGGTTCAGAATGGTGGAGTTATCAAGAATGTCCCTCTATACCAGATAACTTAAAAGCATAATATGAAAGGTATATTAGAGTTTAATCTAGACGATCAAGAAGATGAAGTAGCTTACATAAGAGCTGTCAAATCAACAAAACTAGCTTTAGCACTATGGGACATAGATCAGTACCTAAGAAGCAAAACCAAGCACGCTACCGATTCCACGCCTCCAGAAGTATATGATGCTCTACAAGAGACTAGAGACGAGCTATATAGAATTATGTCTCATCATTCAATTAATCTAGACGAATTATTAAAGTAATTAATATGAGAATTTTACACATAAGCGATACTCACTGTATGCATGATTATTTTCCTAAAGAAAGATTTGAAGGAATAGATATGGTGATACATAGCGGTGATTGTTCTAATAGTTCATTACTAGAATCCTCCAAAAGAGAGATAGGAGAGTTTTTAGAATGGTACGGAAAGATTCCTGTCAAATATAAGATATTTGTAGCAGGTAACCATGATACAGCTATAGCTAGAAAGCAAATAGAGCATTCCGATATGATATTAAAAGATATTATCTATCTAGAGAATGAGTCTATTGAGATAGAAGGACTAAAGATATGGGGTTCACCTATCACACCTACGTTTGGTAATTGGTCCTTTATGAAGGCTAGAGACAAGACACACTTTGTATGGGATACTATTCCAGATGATACAGATATACTAATCGTTCACGGACCACCAAAAGGCGTACGCGATTTATCTTACAACAGAGATAACGATTTAGAGATGTGTGGTGATAAAGCTCTTGTAACGGCTGTAATGAGAGTAAAGCCAAAGTTAATGTTATTTGGACATATACATAACTGTAAGGATATTGAAAATCAAGGAGTTAGTACTTATAGTAAACTACCAAACACAAAGTTCTCTAACGCATCATGTGTAGAGGATGGAAAGTTTGATTACGGATTAACATCATTTGGTAATATATTTAAATTATAAACATATGGATGCATTTCAAGCAGCAGCAAAAGAAAAAGCATTAGAGCTATACAACAAGTATGAGCAATTAGGTAGAGACTTCACAAGAGGAGTATCGATGAAGGAATTCGCCAGGCAATGTACGTTAATAGCACTACAGGAATTACGAAAAGACTCACAAGAAACCGAATTTTGGTTAGAAGTTACAAAAGAAATAGAAGCATTATGACACCAAGAGAAATAGCACAGGAATTATTTAATTCATATACATTATCGTATGGCGGTAACCAGCATTGGGAAGCAAAAGCATATGCATTAAAAGTGCTTCATATGATGGCATTAGTAAATAATATGAGTTATAAAGAATATTATGAAATAGCACAAGAATTAGATAAAATATAATTTATGATACTAGTTTATATGCAGGATACGCTTAAGATGCTAGGGGAATTTCCTAAGCCTGATAGGGTTGGACAGACTGATAGAGGTGCTTATATCGTATATGAATTCCCTATAGAAGAATCTAATGAACCAATGATGGCATAGTAAAGAAGTAGTTGCTAATATGAAATGTATTAGCTATCTTTATGATATAGAAATAAAAGTTATGGACAAAGATTTTATCCCTTATAAACAAGCATTAGAGCTTAAAGAATTAGGTTTTGATGAGAAGTGTATGATGTATTATGGCGATAGCCTTAGCGGTTATACTTTACAATCAACTGATTATTGGTATTCAAACAGTCATTGGATGTTTAATGCAAATGATAATAAAGATAGACACTTAATGTGTGCTGCACCATTATACCAACAAGCATTTAGATTCTTTAGAGAGAAGTATGAAATAACATATTCTATTAATGGAGCTAAAGATTACATTATAGTAAGTATAGATGCTCAAGAGTATGGTGAATATGGAGAGCTTAATGGAGCATTTAAAGCATATGAAAAAGCAGAACTTGCTTGTCTCAAGAAGTTAATTAAATTAGTTAAAAAGAAGCAGCATGACTAAGGCTAAAGATCTAATAGACGGTATAATTGGCGTAGTTACAGATAATATTGTAAACAAGTATGTTGATACAGGTAAGGTACCTGATTGGGTTGTTATTAAAATAGCTACTAAGATTAAGCGAGGTAAGAAACTTAACAACAACGAGCAGGTAATATTCTACGGTAAGACAGCGGAAATAAATGAAGCAATAGTTAAATTAAGATAATATGAAATGGAAGCATAAACAAATGGGATGGGAAGCTCAAACACCTTACTACGATATAGAGTTAAGTAAGAGTGTATCCTTTAAATACGAGGCAGAAGGTTTAAGACGAACGGTAAACCTTCCGTATGATGTAGTTGTATTAGATGAGAATTGGGAAGAGCTTCCTGATGGAAGATGGCTAGATGAGCAGTTTACTGTTAGAGAGTTCATGGAAGCCTTTGCTATGGTTATTACAGAAGGAGCTAACGGACATGATTCAGTAGTAGGTAAGGGAATGGTAGATAGAAAAATGAAAAAGAGACATGAAAAAGAAGATATATGAAAACAGCAATAGACTGGTTATTAAACAACCTACCGTTAAGATTTAGAAACGCAATGCTTAATACTTGTCAAGAAGAAATCAATCAAGCCAGGCAGAAGGAGAAAGAGCAGATGATAGACTTCTATACATGGATGAGGAGGAACGATAGTGCAGAAGAGTTCTTTCATTATTCGGATGAGGATATGCTTGAGCAGTATCTAAATGGAGATTACGGTCCGGGGTGGAGAGATATATCTAAACCTCTAGAAGGAGAACCTCAAGAAGTAGTTCCAGCCATATGTGAATACTCAGGACTAAGACCGGTAGAGGGATATCAAGAAGAGATAGATAAAGAAATAAAGAAAGCAATAATAGCCAATCTAGATACAGAAGAAGGAAAAAAATTGGTAGAGGCCTTTAGAAGAGGATGGCTTGCTGGGTATGATGAAGGACTATACGATAAAGAAATGAAATAAGATATATGATAATACTATTCATAATAGCATTTGTACTCAATATGCTTGCGGCAGTAGCTATAAAAGATCTAATAGAGGAAACAGACCTGTACTGGGCAAAGAGTAAACTAGTAAGAGTAATACTACTAGTACTGCCTATATCAATAGCAATACTAATGATAGGTTCGATATTGGCCGGTATCATAACAATGGTAGATGGAATGAAAGACTATTTAAATTAAGATATATGATTATCAATACAGAAGAAGACTTAGCAAGAGCACAAGAGTTTATAAAGAACAGTAATATAGAAGAAGTACTAAAGCAAGTAAGTCCTCAAGACCCAGCTACCGTTATAGAATATACACCCAAAGGCAGTAGTGCGATAGAAGAATTATATGAGAGATATAAAGCAACAGAAGAAAGTAATAAAGAACTAAAAGAATATAGAAGAATGCTATATGAAGGTAATAAACAATACTTCCATGGAGAGGTAGATAAAGAAATAGAGAACATAGAGATTAGATTATTAGGCAAAGGTAGAGAAGTATTATCTACTGCTGAATTTAGTTACGATACCTATAGCGATCTTAAAACCTCTGATCATAGAGATATTTCTTCTGAGATTCTAACGATACTGATAGATGAGTATAAGGACCCAAAGATAATTAAATAGAGATATATGATAGACCATGCACCTAAGTATACAAGAAGGCTAGGTAATATGCTTAGAAACAATATACAAAGGAGAGGTATAAGAAGAATCATATGGAGGAATAAGATACATAACAAGTCTATAGTGTATATGAAGAGAATAATAACTAACATAAATAAGATAAAGGATGTCAAGTAAACTGGTAATGGTATTGATAATAGCGGTCTTTGTAATAGGATTATACGGACTCGATAGTCTATTAGACAAATACAACAAAGATAAAGATTAAATTAGACAAATGCTACCCGTCCCGTAGGGACCATTAGAGAATGTCTAATATAAAATGGTAGTAGGTATAACACGGTACTGTATAGAGTACGGTAGTGTAGGGGAATAATTACGGGTGTATAGTAAAACGTTAATAAATCCTATATAGGTATAGAAAAAATCTAATGGCCATAGAAGATCGGTAGAGAATATCTAATGACTGTTTTTTTTGTGTCACACTAGCAACTTTTTCTTTCGATTCGAGTATATATCCTTCTATCGATATCGATACGGATTAATCCTCATACGAGCAACTTTATTAATAGGGTTGGCGGCCTGAAAGAAAGTCTTTATCTTTATATTACCGGTTAGCCGGTACTAGCTATTTATATAGACACGTAGAATACAATGCAATTGTATCCAGCAAACACACACGCAAGCATATGGCAAAAGGATATTCAGTATTTGAGATTACGAATACAAAGAACGGTAGAAAGCATTTTATGGTATCGTCTAGATATAATGAAGACAATATCTTATCTGGAATTAAGACCTATGTCAATTCAAAGACAGTAGGAGGTGGTGCAAAAGACCTAGCACAAGATATAGATAACTCCGGAAAGGATTATCATGAGCATTTCACAGTAAAGCAACAGGGTGCTGGAATGTCCAAAGAGGCAGCCGAGAAGCGACGTGCCGAACTAGTAACGAAAGCCGGCGAGGTGTATAATCAAGAAATTGAGGTATCCTAACATAGGTACCCCATCTCTATATATCGTATAATACAATGCAATTGTATTCTAGAGGCCGAGGCCTTCGTACTTCAAGAGAGCATTTGCTGTGTAGCGATGAATCTGAAGCAGGCTAGACATCCTAGAAACCTCTGCAAGCATTTTAGCTTTATCCGATTCCTTAATACGAGAATTAGAAACGTAATCAATAAAGATTCGTTTAGCATCTGAGGCATTAGTAGCCGCGAAGACTTCCTTAGCGATGCTGGAGAGAGTTGACTCTATCTTCATAACTTTTATTTAGAACTTAATATATGAACTATATTCCATACTTCCAACTATTTGCCGAGATATATTTTAAAGCAAAAAACTAACGCGTAGGTTACGCTTGATCTCTCCGGTACTTCCATTTACGGATAACCGCCCTTTTGATTTTGACTTCATAAAGATAAGAAAGTGGCCCCGAAGGGCCAACTTTTCTGTTAGTTATTTTGAGCTAATTCCCTATAAGCTTTTTGGATTTGCTCTAATTGAGGAACACATTCCTTAGCAGACTTACCAGTCAAACCATAATACTTTTTAATTTGTGTGAAAGTAACTCCTCTCATCTTCATACCCAAAGCCATAATCTTTAGAGCATAAACGTGAGTGGCAAGTTGATAACCAGTAAATGGAATAGTTCCTTCCGAAGTTGAAACTGTTGGGACTTGCATAGTGCCATTCTCGACAGCTAGCATTGTTTGTTGAAATTGTGTCATATTTTTTAATTTTGATAACTAAAGATACGGAGTCTTTTTCGGACTAGCAACTAAATGTTTAAAAAAAATAAAGTTTTTTATATGAGATATAATCGTTACCTTTACGGTCGAGTCGGTTTTTCCGAAAAAATTAATTAAAAATAAAGTTGCTAGATCGAAATAAGTTCATATCTTTAGTTATCAAAATTAGAAAATATGACTAAGCAACAATTTTTAGAGGCTACTATCAGCCAGGTATCTCAAGTATATAAAGGCAAAAGAGCATGCTGCAGATGTGGATGTGGCGGGGACTATGTTGCTACCAGCTTTATGGATAAACCCAGAACTGATGAGATTAACGATAAGCTTGTTGCAAGAAGATTAAAGCAAGCTCAGAAATTAATTTTAGAGGGAAGGGCGGATGTTGATTATGGCGGTACTTATGTAGATGTGGAAACTGGCTGGGACCGTTCTTTGACTTTTTATTTTGATGAAATTAAAAACTAAAATAAAGTTGGTAGGGATGTAAAAAGTCCCTACCTTTAGTAAAATCAAAACAAATGAAAAGATATACATTAATCAGATTTGATAGATATGAAGTTGCTCAATCAAGAGTCATCTATCATTATACTCATGAACAGAATATAGGATTAGCTTTTAAAGAAGCCATAATTGAACTATGGGGACCAGAAGGTGGACCTTCTTTTGATGTTCATAGAATTAAAGGATTTGATAATCAACTTGGAATAGACTTTGAAGAAGAAAGTTATTTATTTTTTGAGGGATAGTTGGAAGTATGAATTATAGTATCTACCTTTAGTAAAATCAAAATATATGAAACCAGTATACACTTGTGAAGATTATGAATTTAAAGATTCAGTATTAACAATCTATAAGCCTAACCTTGTTGCAATGGTCCTGGATGCAGAAGGATTTGAAACAGTAACTAAAACAATTCAGTACGACTCTATAGTATGTCCTGATTTGTTTACTGACTGGAAAGATAATAGTAAAGCTAATTTAATAATGTTTAAATAAAGTTGGAAGTTTGAATAATAGTTCCTATCTTTAGGTATAATCAAAAATTAAAAATTATGGCTAACATGTCTTATTGCAGATTCGAAAACACTTTAAGTGATTTAAGAGATTGCTATCGTAACATAGATAATACAGATTTATCTATAACGGAAATAGCAGCAAGAAAACAATTAATTAAATTATGTCAGTTAATTGCAGAAGTTGCAGACCCGGAATTGGAAATGGATGAGGATATGGAAGAGGAAGAAGATTAAAAAAAAAAGTTGGTAGTTTGAAAAATATTGCCTATCTTTAGGTATAATCAAAAATTAAAAAAAATCAAAGTTATGAAAAAAGAGCAATTCTTAGAATTAGCAGGTCAATTATTTGACCAAACTATTCCAGTAGTTTCAACAGAAAAAACCTTGTTAAGTAAAAACACTTTTGACGAGATTGTAGATCAAATTGGAAGTGAAGTAAATGACATGGGAAGAGATTTAGTTGATGACTATACTTTGGAAATGTATTCAAATGAAGTTACTTTAGAAAGTATTGAAGTTGATTACAGGGCTGTTGAAAAAGCAGTTAGGGAAATTTTGGGAAGGTATTTTGAAATTAAAGAAAACTAAATAAAGTTGGCCCTTCGGGGCCTTCTTTTTATCTTTAGTAAAATTAAAAAATCAAAATATGTTACAAAATCAATTTACAAGAACGAAAGGGAAATTATTAGAGATGTTCATAGAGATGTATAAAGATATGAATACAGACGAAAGGGGAATTGACTATGATGAATTTTATGAAGAATTAATTCCAGTAGTTAATCAAATTCAAAAGCTTAGTAATCTAAACGATTTGGAAGCATTTTGTGAAGAGTATGGATTAAACGATATGGATAATTATATGTCATTTCCAAATTTAGTAAAGCAGGCTTATGAATCTTGATAGTAGAGAAATCTATTTACAAGAGAGGAAGAAATTGTGCCGGTTGAATACTGAACTATTAGAAAAGGTAGTTAGTCAATTATATAACGAAGTATATGTTGAATATAATCCAGAGCGGAAAGAGTATCATCGGATGGCAGTCTTCGTCTTGAATAGTAGATCTAAAAAATCGTCATTAATCTTCCACTTAAAAAACTTTATAGGTTAGTTGGAAGTTCGAAAAAAAGTTCTTAATTTTAAATTATAAAATAAACAAACAGTTATGGCTTACAAAAATTTATCTGAAGTCTACAAAATTGTAGCATTTACGGAATCAAAGAGAATCGGTGATCAAGCGTTAATCGCATCTGAAACTGGTTTTAGTGAATCCCACGTAAACAACGTATTACGCGGTCGTCGTAATAACTTATCAATCGTTAACAAAGCTTACCGATTAGTTAAAGACCGCCAAACTAACTTGCAGAAATTGTCTGCATAGTTCATACTTTTGATTTTGATTAATCGACCTGCCGTTTTCACGGTGGGTCTTTTAATATAAAAAAAAGTTGGTAGATTGATTTTTAGTTCGTATCTTTAGTTATCAAAATTAAAAAACATGGAAACAGTATTAGGTACAACAAAGGTAGATGCAGTAATTCAATACTTAAATGCCATCGAAGTAGATGGAGAGACGATGGAGTATATAATAGAGAAGGTTCATATGAGAGATCAGATGCTAAGACAGTTAATAATGTGCTCTCCTGTAAAGGATATTCTAGAGTTAGTAGATGAAAAATTATCTATAATTGGATAAAATAAAGTTGCTAGTCTGAAAAGGAGTCCTTATCTTAAGGTATCAAAATTAGAAAATATGGAAAAGCTTAACGGACTATCAGAGAGACATGTAGCTCAAATCATTCGACGTATGATGATTCAGAAGTTAAAACCTTCTAAAAAACTCTACAACAAAAAGGATAAAAGTTGGAAAAAGAGTTGCTAGTCTGAAAAGGAGTCCTTATCTTAAGGTATAATCAAAAATCAAATATATGTATTATTCAGAAACTACAGTATCTAACCTAATTAATGTGTTAGATGAAAATGTAACTAGATTCCAATTTAAGAAATTAGATGGAAGTATTAGAAATGCTTTAGGAACTAGAAATGAGTTATTAATCCCTAAACAAGCTATGGTAAGCTACTTAGATGACATTTCTAAGAAGTCAGTAGTATTTTGGGACTTAGAAGAAGAAGATTTTAGAAGTTTTAGCAGAACAGCTGAAGTTTCAATAATCTAAATAAAGTTGGCCCTTCGGGGCCTTCTTTTTATCTTTAGTAAAATTAATAGTTATGATTACAACATCAATAGAAAGATTAGAGCAGATCGAAATAGAAAGATTTGAAGTAATGGCCAATCCAGCCTACCAGGCATGGATGAAAGAGCTAAATGTATCTCAGTCGTATGTCAATCCAGAACCCAGACAGAGAGCAAAAGAGATGATGTCTTTATGGACCGGTAAGGCAGGAGAGTTAAATAGCTTTACAACAGTAGTAGAAAAAATAGTTGCTAGTCTGAAATAAAGTAGCTATCTTTAGTTATAATTAAAAATCAAAGTTATGTCAAGTAAATTAAATTTCAAGGCACAGATGGAGGCCTTTAGAACAAACGCTCCGGAATATGTAAACGATTCTTATTTCTTTTGGGATTGGTTTTGTCAAGAAAAAGCCCTTAAGATTAAATCGAAGTTATTAATGACTAAGGCCGAGAAGGTAATTAGCAAGTTAGGATTAGATCCAGAAAAGTATTATGTTACTTTTAAGAATAATTGTCCGATGAACGGAAAGCTTTATGACTCCTTCCAGATTTGTACTTACGACGAAAAGGGGGATGTAGTAATTTGGTGCGCTCCTTATCTAGGATATAAACGAGATGAAGGTAAAGCTCAATTAGTTGATATGAGAGTAAGGAAGGGGGAAGAGGATGGAACTATTACGGCTTGGAGCTGGAAAGAATTAACTCATAAGTTAACTACTGACCCGGTTGTTTATGCTGCATCCTTTGATGCTGTCTTTCAAGAAGCTACAGAAGAGCCTCTTTCAGGTCAAGTTCTTGTTAAGAACCTTTCTTAAAAATAAAGTTGGTCCTTCGGGACCTTCTTCTTATCTTTAGGTATAATCAAAAATTAAAGTTATGAAAAAGTTTACAAAGTTCGAAAAGGTAATTATCCTTAACGCCCTTGACCTTGGATTAGATTCCGATTTAAAAGAGAATCAAGCAGTAGTTGACTCTGGAAGAAATCCGATTATGACTGAAGATTATATCAAAATGATCTACAGAGACTTGAAAGTAAAGGTAGAGGAAATGACAAAAAAGAAGTAAAAAAAGTTGGCCCTTCGGGGCCTTCTTCTTATCTTAAGGTCTAATCAAAAATCAAAGTTATGTTAAAAACGTTATTAGAAAGAGCTAAGCCGGAATTGATCGCAGCTTTAAATGCTCAGATGGATGAGTATCCAGGAATTGCTAATTCAGTAGTAAGTCATTTAGACTCTACCTACATGGTAACTCACTTACAGTGGGGATTCTGGGTAGATGTAAGAAGCCTATGGATGCAGACTACTAGTCAGCTTATAGACAGCCCTTGGGAATGTTTCGACGATATGTAAAAATAAAGTTGCTAGTCTGAAACGATTAGCCTATCTTTAGTGTATTAATAAATCAATTAAATAAAAGTTATGGTAAATTCATTAGTTATGACTCCATTGAGTCTAGATCAGGTAAAGCAAAATGCACCTCAAGCATTTGCATCAGCTCCTAAGCCAGGAGTATCTTCTAAGTATTCATTCTTACCAACGTCTCGTATCATAGAGGATATGGATCGTTTAGGTTGGAAAGTAAGTGAAGCGAAATCTAATCGCAATAGATCATCTGCTGCGAAGGAGTTCGGTAATCACGTTGTTAAGTTCTTTCATCCGGATGTTTATATGAAAGATCAGAATGGTGAGATCGAAGCTTACGTTAATATAGTTGTAATGAACAACCATATGGGAACGGGTAGCTTTAAATTCGAAATGGGCATCTTTAGATTAGTTTGTGAGAACGGATTAGTTATTAAAGATAAAGACTTTGGTGGCTTCAATATGCGTCACTCAGGCTACTCTTTCGATCAATTGCAAGAGACTTTAAATCAAGCAATGATTCAATTGCCTCAAGTAGTAGGTAAGATCAATACCTATAACCAGATCATTATGAGTAAAGAAGCTCAAAAGGCTTTCGCTCAAAGTGCTTTCCAATTACGCTCTTATCAAGATCGTCAATTGACTGAAAGTGAGTTAGAGGAGTTCTTAATGCCTCGTCGTAAAGAAGACGAAGGTGATAGTCTTTGGGTAGTATTAAATAGAGTTCAAGAGAGTGTTCTTAAAGGAGGTTATTCTATTACTAATAAAAGGAATAAGCTACGTCGTGCAAAGTCGATCAAGAACATTCAACAAGATATTAAGCTTAACCAACAAGTTTGGGAGTTAGCTGAAACGTTCGCTTAACTTTGATTTTGATTTGAGAGGGGCCTCGAAAGGGGCCCTTTTTTTATGTACATTAGAATACAATTGAATTGTATGGCTATAGGGGTTTTCATAGACATGAAGAGACTACTCCCTGCATAGTAGCGAGCATCTTTTTTAGCCTCAAGCAGCTGATCTAACCGCCGTCCTAAACCCTCCTTATGTAATCTTTTGAAATTAATACCTGAAAGTAATCAGAGTATCTTTAAATGTAAATCGAAAGCTAGTAGTATAATATACTTCAGATCCTAACCTTCAACCCAGATGCATTATCGATTAAAGTATCTTATGATCTATAACCAGCCGCATCTCCTAGCTAATAATAAGAAAGACATTATAGACTAGCAACCATTTAAAAAAGCGTCCTGTCATTTGAAAACCAGTACCGCCTATCTAACCGCCGCCTGATCTTTTCTGAAGTCCTAAGCCGCCGCCCCGCTATTGAGGCACCGCCCGTCGAACTTATCTCCCAAACTATCAACTAAATTTTAAAATAATAAATTTTATTATTCTATAATTCTGACAACTAAAACTAATACTTATTCCCCTACTTTCCAACTTTTTATTTTTAAAATTAATTAATAAAATATTTGGTAGAATGGAAAATAGTTTATATATTTAGTAAATTAAAAAATTAAAAGTTATGAAAAAGTTTAAATTAGTATTTTGGAGTGATTGTAGAGGAATGGAAATTGATAGTGTGAATATTGTAGAATGTAGTAATGGAAGTGAAGTAGTAGAGTATTTAATTGAGGATAAAGTAGAAGATGAAGATTGGGTTGAAAATGTTAATGGTGTATTAAGTAGAGAAGATAATGATTGGGTAGAAGATAGAAATGAATGGAATGATATGTTTGTAATGGGTAATGTAGATAGTAAAGTATTTGAAGTAGATTTTAGTAATGAATTAAATAGTTGTTTAGTTGTGAGAGAGGATAGTGAATATTTTGATAGAGATTTTGATTTAGATTTATTAGAAGAAGTAGAGGGAAAATATATTTGGTAGATTGGAAAAAAGTAGTTATATTTAGTAAATTAAAAAATTAAAAGTTATGAAAAAGTATTTAGAAATTTATGTTGGTAGTAGGGGTTATTTAGAGGGTGTAGAGATGAAAGAGTTTTTGGATATTGAAAAGTATTTAGAGAATGAAAAGTTAGAGAATTTAGAAGGTATGTTTGATGAAGATGATGATGAAGATTATAGAGAAGAAGAAGAAGGTAATTGGAATTGGGATAAAGATGGAGAGAATGAAATATATTATTTAGGATTAGGAGATGAAGAAGTAAAGTATTTTGTAGGAGTAGAAGAAGATTTATTTAAAGATTGGAGTAAAAATTTAGGAGTAGTAGAAGATTGGAATAAAGTAGATGATAAAGTAGTTTATGAATTATTAAATAAATTAGTATTTTAAAAAGTTGGTAGAGTGGAAAAAAGTAGTTATATTTAGTAAATTAAAAATTAAAGTTATGTTAGTAAAAGATTTAAAAAAGGTATTAGAGGGTTTAGATGATGAAAAAAGTATTGTAATTAATATTTGTGATTATGAAAGAGTAGAGAGTAGTAGTGAGGTTATTTTAGAGTTGATAGATTATAGTAAAGATGGGTTAGGGTATATTTTGGAATTAGATAAGTGGAGTGAAGAAGTGGAAGAAGAAGATGAAGAGGAATTTGAAAGAGATGAAGATGATGTAGAAGATTTTGATGATATTAGTTAAAAAATAAATTAAAAAATAGTTGGGAGTTTGAAATATAACTCCTAACTTTATGTAAATTAAAAAATTAAAGTTATGGAAAAAATGTATATGTTAAGAGTAAATAATAATTATTTATATTTTAGAAAATTAAGTGATGTTAGAGAGTGGTTTAAAGATAATGGTGTAGAGGATAATTTAATAAGTGTAGATGAAGATGTTTATAGTTTAGATAATTTAGAAGAGATTGTGGGTGTGGATTTGAATATTGAAAATGAAAGTATGGTTGAGAGAGGAGATGAATATTGTAATGTATATTTGGAAGTAATTAGATTTGAATATTAGTTGGAAGTCTGGAAATAAGTTTCTATCTTTAGTTATAATTAAAAATCAAAGTTATGTTAGTAAAAGAATTAATTGAAAAATTAAGTAAGTTTAATCCAGAAGATGAATTAAATTTCAGTTGTGGTATTGAATCCGGAAGAAGTCTAGATGTTTGTATGAATGGAGATATTGATATTGAATTAGAAGATTTAGATGAAGATGAAATTGAAGAACAGTTAATAAAGGAAATGGGTTATGAAGATGAAGAAGATTTAGATGAAGATGAAATTGAGGAGTTAAATGAGAATATTAAAAACTATAAACCTAGAGTTAATATCCATATCTCAGGGGAATGTACGGATTCTCAATAAAAAATAAAGTTGGTAGGGATGTAAAAAGTCCCTATCTTTATGTAAATTAAAAATCAAAGTTATGAGTTATTCAGAAATCGCAGATGTAATAATGGAATTCATCTTAGTATTCTCAATTATGGTATTAGGATATGCTTTAGTAGAAACTTTAATAAAAAGTTGGAAGTCTGGAAATAAGTTCCTATCTTAAGGTATCAAAATTAAATAATATGATATTAGAATTAACAGACAAACAAAGGGGAGTATTGCAAATAGCAATAATTACTAGAGTAAAAACTATTGAAAACTTAATTGATGGATGGGAGAGATATCCAAGTGAAGATACTGACTTTTTAATTAAACATTATAAAGAAGAGTTAGTAGCTGCTAAAGAATTAGAAGGAAAGATATTCTAAACTTAAAGTTGGCGGCCTGGAAATAAGTTCCTATCTTAAGGTATAATTAAAAATCAAAGTTATGAATCAAATCAAAGTAACAAACGCAAAGACATTAGTAGCTAAGGACTCAATCATAGCTAAGTCAGAAGATAAAGATTGCATGGTATATGCTACAGCATCAGCCTTCGATCTAACCTATGATGAAGCTCATCCTATAGTTAAGGAAAGGTTTAGAAGACAAGATAGAAGAGGTACTAACTACTTAGGCATTGTTCATGGTATGCAACACTTAGTTGATACTAGAGAGTCAATCAATGGTAAGTTCGTTAGAGAGATACTTAACCAACCATTTAAGAAGTATCACTTGCATGGTAGAGATATTAATAGAAAGAATAGAGTGACAACGTTCATCAAAGAGCATAGTGAAGGTACTTACTTAGTACTAACTGGTAGTCATGCTCTAACTGTTAAGGATGGTGAGATGATAGATAATATACCAAGAGGATCGGGTAAGGCGTTTGTTAAGAGGGCTTTTAAGATAGAGCCCCTTATAACCTTTCAACCTTAGTTGGTGAATATAAAAATAGTTCGTAGTCGGGCGGTGACCGAAAAAAAGTCACCCCCACCTGCGGGCACTTGACCTCACCTGCGGGCACCTGAGGGCAGTATACCACCACTGTAATTACAGCTGTTATCGGGGTATAGGCGATATAGCAGGAGGTTAGGTGACGAGCCACACCCGGGAAAAATTTTAAAGTAAATGAAGATATATATGAAAATAGGTTATGTTTTGTTATTAGTAGGATTAATATCCTGTTCAAAGGAAGTAGAGGTACCGCAAAGTCCTTTTGCAAAGACATCTCAAGTAAAGACAGTAGCTAAGATACCGGAGCATTTACCAACGACCGCGGCGGAAGAAAATCCTTTTGTAGGTCCGGTAGGTAGTCTTGTTAGTATGCAGTACCCGCAAGATAGAAATGGATATTATTTAGTACCATTAGATACTACGACGGGATATGCGAGGTATAATGTGTATGTAGAGGCAACAAAGGTAATACCTAAGTATAGATATAACGGGGTGATGGCTATAGAGGCTACCTTTGATTGCGATAGTTATTGGCTTATTATGAATTCACTCGCCGTAACGATACCTTTGTATAGTGCTTTTGGTCTCTCGTCATCTCCCTACTATAGACAGCCTCTATCTGTTAAGAATAAAACAGTGATATTAAGTCAGTATAAGAATACCATGGTACCTCTAGTACAGGCAACGAGTATTTATTTAAAAGATTACTTCGATGGTAGTCTTACGCAGCCGGCCGACGAGTATAAACCAACCGATCCTAATACGAGAGGGTGGTCAAAGAGAATTATAGGACCAATACCTAAATATTTTAAAGGAGATACGATAAAGGTATATTGTAAGGTTTCATGGGACGTTGGTCAGTATAGTATCGATCATCCAGATTTGACAGAAAAATTGGATAGTATAAGAATAATTTTCAAATAATAAAAAAACAGTTATGTTAATGATCAATTTAAACACAGTAATTAATGTTGTATGTAGCTTCACAGTAGGCTATTTCATTGGACTTGGTATTTTAAAATTCGGACCATACCTTTATAAGGGTATTAAATCGAGGTTATAGTACCGCGGTAAAAATTTTTAAACAAAGTAGACATATATATGAGTAGTCATTACAAGGTCCTTCAAGCTGTTACGCAAGAGGAACTATCAAATAAAGTAAATGTATTAATGGATTATGGTTGGTCTCCGGAAGGTGGTATGACCATAGACGAGACTAAAGCCGAGAAGTTTACTCAAACCATGATACGTAGACCGCAAACTATTAAGACAGAGGGTAATTTAGATAGCGGTAAACAACTACTACATGGATAAGAAAGAAAAAGACGAAGGGGTACAGTATTTCCTATTAATATGTTTAATTGCATTGGGACTGTCCACTCTAATGGATATGGCAATAGAATACCTTTTTTCAAATTAAACTTTTGTCATGGAACCGCTAAAACGCATCTCGCATGCCGAGGCAGAAAACTACATAGAGTTAAGTATATATGATGACAAAGTTTGCACACAGGCAATCGCATATACTCTAACGGATATAAAAGGGGATACCTATCCAGTATCGCACTGTGGTGCGCCTTGGCAAGAGATCACCTATTATGGAGACGAAACCAGTACTTCTAAATCTCCTTTATCTCCCTTGGAATATATGTATAAAGAGTGGAACATGAGTAAAGACGTTAATAATGAAAAAGACTGGGGAGATGAAAGGGAATTCAATGCCTAATAAGAGGCTAGGTGAGGCTGGCGATATGATCGCAAGTCAACCCGTTAACGCGATCAATCCGTCGCTATTTGAATTAGTGGTTCGCGAGCTGGATAAACTCAATCGATTAAAGAGAATATCGCCTATTGTCTATAGTAAGGCCCTTATAATGGCCCGTTACCGCATCACACAACTTAATAATATATATAGTAGGAATGGTCGCGACATCAAAACTCTTGTTATGTTCCTCCTCCGTATGGCTCGTTCCTAACTATTTATTTACATGATCAAGTTAAAAG
Organism: Ophiocytium majus; assembly: GCA_032358315.1. NCBI lineage: Eukaryota > Xanthophyceae > Mischococcales > Ophiocytiaceae > Ophiocytium > Ophiocytium majus. The sequence goes on from JAULBY010009125.1 coordinate 129,530, forward strand.
ACTTACTAGTTGAAACTAAGCAAGATTCTCTTGCACGTATTATGACCGATGATACTATTAAAGGTGTTAAGTCTTTCCTTTCTTCTAATGAAGAATACATTGAAACTAACAATTGGTATAAATACCACGATCAAGATTTGTTTTGTAGCTCTTATGTTGATAATGTTACTCCCGACGAAATGAAACGTTTTAAGGAGTACAATGGCAAGTATGCTGAAGCTTTAATCTCTTCTAAGGGATTTGCTGTTTTAGGAAATGCCGAAGTAGGAGAAGAGCCTGGTGTACTTATTAAGATTCATCTAGATTCTACTAAGTTTAGCGAAGGGAATTTAAAGGGTATGCAAGCTCTCTACATGGATGTACTAAAGGTAACTAGACATGAAATAGAGCATATCTTTCAATCAAATGATACTCTATCTACTTCTGGGAGAGAGAGGGATATGAGTAGAACTATTAAGCCAGGTCTTACTGGAAGTGCTGCGATGAAGGATTATAGGGGATTACCTACTGAAATGGAAGCAGATGCTAAAGCAATTAACTTAATTAAGAAGAAAAAGAGAATAAGCTTTGAAGATGCTACTAGAGAATTCTATCAGGATTTTGGTATGAATAAGAGAGATTCTAACTCTATGATTTCTAAAATGCTCAAATACGCTAAGAAATTTAACTTCGGAGGATACTAGATATTTATTACCGTGAATGATTTCCAGCAACAATTAGATCAATTCTTTCAAAGCAATGATAAAGGCTATCCGAGAGATCCTCGTAGAATGGCTTATGCTAAGTTGAGAAAGAATACTTTAGGTATGGATAGGGAGCAATTGGAGGCTTTTGTTGATGCTAATCTAATGATACCTTTTAGTCAGTATAAGATGGCTTTAGGTAACCTTATTAAATTTTTACAAAAATACGATGAAATGAATAAATTAAACGAAGTTGAGCAATTTAAAAAATTAGCAGGTCTTTTAAGAGAAGATGAAGGCGAAGGTACTGACTACGATGAGAGCTCGGATAGTGAGTCTGATGATACAGATGCAATGGGCGGTATTAATGAAGACGGAGAAGATGAGTATGAAAAACAATTAACAGTTGCAAATCAAGCAGTTGCGAACGGTTCTCAAATTGCAAATTCTGATATGTACGGTAAAATAACGCCTAGTAAGTTTGTTGATTATTTTAAAGGAGAGGGAAGAGATAAGAAATTTATTTACTACTACATGGAGCCGGGAGAAGAGGTTGGAGCAGTACCCGTTACTATAGAGCAAGCTGCTGGACTTATAAAAAGCTTAATAAGTAACGTACCAGTACCTAAGGGATTGCCGGCTGGATATGCTTGGAGACTTTACGCTATCTAACTTTAACTAGTTTACTATAAACTAAACTATTTATTATTATAAATTTTTAAAATGAAGAATAAATCTTTAATAAAGGAAGTTAAGCACTTCCAAAAAATTGCAGGCCTTATGAAAGAAGCTAAAGGTACACAGTGGATGTCTGAATTGAATCCCGAAGTAAATGGTATTGAAATCTATAACGACGGTACTAATAGACTATTTGTTATCTTCGATAAGAATACAGGCGGTATTCATGTGATAAATGACTGGAATGGAGAGGATTTTGACGAGATTTGGGGTACAGGTGGAGATGTTCGTTCTGAATTATTAGCTTCTATTAAGTAGAATTTAAACTAAACTATATATTAGCACCCTCTTTATGAGGGTGTTTCTATTTATATGTGTATGATTAAGTTAATAGACTTATTAAAAGAGATTAAAGAAGGGGCTAGAGTTACTTTCGATGATGCTGGCAAGGCTAGTAAAATCGATATAGCTTTTACGCATCTAGATGGAGAGCAGCTTAATACATACGACGGAAAAATTAAAAAGAATGGCTACGAGGTGTTCTACAGCTTAGAGTCAGATCCAGAAGCATCTAATATAAAGGCATCAGAGGATGCTCTTAAGTATAATTCCGATAAGATTAAGCCAGAAGAATTAAAAGCACTCTTATCTAGAACTCTCCTAACACGTATTCCTAAGGTAGATTATATTGGTTATTTAGAATCTAAAGGAGGCTTAAATCAAGTTCTCTTAAATACTATTAAAGAGCTCTATGATAATCCTGAAGTTGTACACATTGAAAAAATGGAGTATAATATAATTGATAATGCTGTAGATTGGGAGAAGTTTAATAAGCATGCTGACTCTATTAAACGTACTATTATAAATTACCTTTATAAGACTGCAGAAAAAGCACCTCCTTATAAGATTCGTAAATCAAATGAATTGCAATCTGCCTTAACTAAACAGCTTTATTCAAAGTATAACGTAGGTTTACATCCAAGCGGTGAGGGAGAGAAATTTCCTCCTGTTTATAATATAATCGTAGAGTGTTTAACTAAGGGTAAGATAATGCTTATTATAGATGATAATATGCATACGGGAGATGATTTTTATAAGTTATTCGGAGGTATTGAAGCTATAAAAGAGAAGGTTAAAGAGAGTAATGAAAAGCCTATAGGAAATGAAGAGGAGCTTGATCAATTAGATGCAATTAAAGCTAATCCTAAATTTAAATCCTCTAAGTTTCTTCAAGATAAATTTGCAGAATTAGAAAAAGTTAATAAGATGTATAGGGAGAGAGTCTCTATATTGAATGCTAATCTTAATAAAAGCCATAATAATTTTTACGGTTACGTCCTCTATAACTTAAAGGGCAGTGATTTAAAAAAATAAAATAATGTACCGTTTGATATTAGAACATATAATCCGTCGTATTCTTCAAGAAGAAGAATTCACAAATCTACAGATTACCTCTTTTAGAGATCGTCCAGCTAGGATTGATACCTTCCTTAGTAAGCTAGGGACTGATTCTGAATTTACTCTAAAAAACGGAGATACTACTACCTTTACAGATGCTAAGATTGTAAAGAAGAACCCGGTTGAGGGCTTAGGAGATGAAGAGCCTCAAAAAGAATTTACTTTTCTAAGAGACGGCGATCAATTTGGTGAACAGTTAAAGAAATTAGAACCTGGCGATAAACTATCTTTAACGGGAAGTAATAATAAAACTTATAAGATAAGTGATGTAGCAAAAACACCAGAGCTTGGAGGTAAGGGTAAGGGAATTGAACAGCCTGGTAAGAAATCAGAAAATACACAATTACAAACTTTAAATACAGGCCTTGAAGGAGGTCCTTTCGATATTAAAGTGATTGACTATGAAGGTAAATCGCATATACTGAAAGGAATTGAAAAAGCTATTCCTATTGAGGGACAACACAAGGCGGATATTGCTCTTGTTTCTATAGACGGTAAATATACTTACGTACAGCTTAAACAAAAGAAACATCGTCAGCTTGAAGGACTAGTTAGGTCTAACTTTGCTAAAGATGCGGAGGGCAAGGATTTAATTATAGCTTTCGCACAAAAAGTAAAAGCAGAGCTTCAAAAGGGAAGATTGCAGGAGCCGATTGTTGAGCCGATTGATAGTGAAAGGTTGCAGAGGCTAGCTGTATACGGTACAGATAATGGTGAAACTGGTTCTGATAAGAGTGCAGTAATTATGTACTGTATAGGGACGGTACAGCTTGCAGAGGTTGGAGAGGGAGTTAAAGAGTTAACAGCTGATACGATTTACTTCTATCCACAAATTCCAGCAGACAATCCTCCAGTTTTAGCAGCTATCGATAAGGGAGGTAGATTCCAAAAAATGCCTAGTATCGAAAAAACTAAAGAAAGACTTGCAGATGTACGATTGGGAATATACTTTAAAAATTCAGTACCTAAACATTAACTATTTATTAATATGATTAAATTATCTGAATTAATACAAGTCGATCATCCTGAAAATACTCAATATCAGGTAGGTAAGACTTTTGACGATCCGAGTGGAATGTTTGAAGACGATGGTCAAGCCGGTAAAATACAACAATACCTTATTGGAAGGGAATTTCAAACACTTGAGGATCTTAAGAAGATGTGCTCAAGATTAAGACAGGCCGGATATGCACAATCAGATATCGAAGAATTTTTAAGAACTTATATACTATAATATGGATAATTTTAACTTTAAGCAATACCTTTTTGAATCTAGAGTAGGTATGTATTCAAGAGCGATTCTTAATGAGAATGAATTAATGGATTCTAGGACTTTAGGGAAGGAAATTGCAAAGCAGCATCCTGAATTACTTGATCTAAAGATAGACGGAAGAACTAAAGAGTATCAAGACTCTATTTTTAAACATGCCGGTGAGTTATTACACGGTGCTGGAGTTTCTTTACAAACAGTAAGAGGCTTAGCTAATGATGAAGATTGGGCTATGGAATTAATTTCTACTGTAGGACGGGAGTTAAAATACGGTACAAAAGAAGATATGCCAGGATTTGGCGGTACTTATAGCGGTTTAGATAAAATATCTATAAGAGAGATCAATCCTGCTGCTTTAGGTGCGCCACAAGCTGCTGCTGATGCTAAAATGCAACAACAAGATGATGAAAATGGAGATATGGTAGATAATGCTAGTATGGATGTTATGGCAGAAGATGATACTAGTCCAATGGAAGCAGCTTATGGTAATGTAGGTTCTGTTGATAAAGTAGCTCCTGCTGAAACTGGTATAGGCAAATACTTAGATATACTTCATAATCACGATTGGTTTCATCATTTTTCCGATGATCCAAGAGCATGGAGTAAAGGTCAAGCCGATAAAGCTAATTTAAAGTCTTTATATAGTACTTTAACTCCAGACGAAAAGCAACAAGCAATAGATACCTTTACAGATAAGTACTTAAGTATACATGATCCAAAGCAATTCCCTAATGCAGCAAATAATGTTAAATACTTGACTACAAGTACTTTTAAAGGAGCAATCTAGGGAGAGTTGGAAATGTGAAAAAAAGTTCATAACTTCTCTATATAGAATAAAATATCTTCCTTTATAAGGACGAAAGAATAAAAAATTAAAGTAAAAAGAAAGAAAAAGGTTTATGGAAAGAGTAATTGTTTTGGGGCTAAGTGGGTGTCCTCACTGTGACTCGTTAGTAGTTGGTCTAACTCAAGAAGGAGTTGCATTCGATTTTATTGATGCCAATGTAGATGATACATTAGCCGATAGAATGGAAGCTCTATTAAAGACAGAAGTCTACCCGATGATTATAATTGAAAGACCGGAAGGTGCTGTTTATCTTTACCGCGTTAATGATGTAGAGGAAGCTAAGAAAACTTCTATAGGATATGCTACTAAAGTAGGATGTGTCTCTACCGATTCTATGGTAGCAATTACAAAGAAATATATTAAACAATAAAATATGCGTTATAAACAATTAGTTTCGAAGAAGTTAGATGAGTTAAACAATATCATGCTCGGCTTAAATTCCCTACTTAGCCAAAATCCTACTAGAGAGCAGCTTCAAAATCAAATCGAAAAACATAAGAGTAAGGTAGAAGAGATTCAAACTTTAATTAATTCTGAACAAGAAGGTTAAAATAAAGTTGTTTCTTCCTTCCTAAATCGTTATATTATGGTATAAAACCATTCTATATGTTATCAGCAGAACAAATACAAGCTAATTTAGAAAAGTTCTATGCAATAATTGAAAAATTTATTTCAGAACCTAGAACAACTAAATTATTAGCTTTATATCAATCTCAGGAAGAAAATCTTGCATTAGCTCCAGCCTCTTCTAGAGCATCTTATCATAACTCTTTTCCAGGCGGTTACGTAGATCATGTTAATAGAGTAGTAGAAGCTGCTATAAAAGTAACTACACTATGGTCGGAAATGGGAGCTACTATTAACTTCTCAATGGAAGAATTAGTATTCTCAGCAATTAACCATGACTTAGGTAAGTTAGGCAGAGATGGTCAGCCAGCCTACCTTGTTAACGACTCAGAGTGGCATGTTAAGAATCAAGGCGCTAATTACAAGCCTAATGCTGCACTTCCTTTCATACCTATACAAGATAGTTCCCTATTTATATTGCAATCGGCAGGAATAGAACTTACATTTAACGAATGGACAGCAATTAAGACTCATGACGGTTTATATGATGACGGTAATAAAGCTTACCTAATCTCTAGTCAAAATGAATCTAAGTTACGTACTTCTTTACCTCTTATCTTACATCAAGCAGATATTTTAGCCGCTAGAGTAGAATGGGAGAAGGAGTGGTTAGATAAAGTAGGTGCACCTGCTAAGAAAGAAGTAAAAGCTTCTACACCAACACAGTTTAAACAAAAGGCTGAATCTGCTAAATTAGCAAACGTAGCTAAAGGTAACCCGGGTTTACTAAACGCATTAAAAGGATTATAATATGATACTAGGATTAGTTATGCTATTCATTTGGATAGCCACTGTAGTGGGTTGGGTAATTTACAACCTCTTCGATAAGAATAAAAAATTAGAACAAACAGTAATTGCTCAAGCTACTTTTATAGCAGGTCTACAATCTATGATTGGTGAGTCGGATAAAGCTCTTAAGAATCTTGATGATAAGATTTGGATGGAGAGTGATAAAGAGTTACAGATAGTATTTCAAAATCTAAAAGCTGTACAAGAAGGCTTAAACCAATTTAATAAGCGATAATGGTCGAAGATATTTTCAAAGTCGAAGAAGCGGAAGTTACATTAACAAAAGACGGTAAAGTCAGAAAGAGAAGACCTAAGAAGTCGATAGACTACTTTACTCTCGATACCCAGCAAGCTATTCTAGATTATAGATTAGAAACCTCTACTGCAATTAGAAATAAGATATTCAATGAAAAAATTTATTACGCGTTTTATAAGTTGGCTGAAAATATCATTCATACTTTTAAATTCTATTACACAGAAGTAGATAATATTAATGAATTAAAGCACGAAGTAATTGCTTTTCTATTAGAGAAATTACACTTATATAATCAAGATAAAGGTAAGGCTTATTCTTATTTCGGTACTATTGCAAAGCGTTATTTAATTGTTTATAACAATAATAACTACAAAAGATTAAAGGGTAAAGCGCAAGTAGAAGAAGTAGATAACGATAAGACAATCACTAATGAATTACTTTTAACTCAGCCTGATTACTTTAAAGAAACCAGCTTTATTGATTTATTTATTAGAGAAATAGACGATAGGCTTCTAGATTTATTCCCAAAGCCTCAAGAGGCTAGAGTAGGAGATGCAATTCTAGAGTTATTTAAAAGGAGAGAAAATATTGATATCTTTAATAAGAAAGCTCTCTTCATATACATAAAGGAAATTACTGATGCTCCTACTCCTGTGATTACCAAGGTAATAAAGGTATTAAAAGAGATTTATAGAGAGATGCTTAACGAATATCTAGAGAAGGGCACTGAAATTGACATTTTTTCTAAATAGCTATTTATTTAAAATAGTACTATGAATCTCGATTTTGAATTATATGATGGAAAAAAGTACTCTGACTTAATACAGGATGTAGTTAAGAATCATAAGAGTAAGCAATCTCAAATAAAGACTTTGATTAGCAATCTTACTGATATGGTAGATGATGCTGGTACTGCCGTTATTATGGTACCGTTGATTAAAGAGTACTTAGAGATAGATGTTAAGAATGATGATGCTTTAGTAAAGCTTGCTTCTATATTACAGAAAGGTGGACAGGCTGGTAATGATGCTAGCCAAGGCGGTTTAAGCGATAAAGATCTTGAATTACTATTTAGTGATATTCAGAAGACTACTATAGAAGAATTGCCAATAAAAGAATTACCTCCTAGCAAATAACATGGCAAATTTTAATCCATCCTTCGCGCAGTTTCAAAAGTCTCAACTACAGGCTCCAGTACCGTCAAGTACTAGTGCTGAGTTCTTAGCTAGAGTTACGCACGTAGTGCAGGGACCTTTTTTATTAGGTACTAATGTTCGCGATAAATATTATAAAGATCCTACCGATCTTGGAGTAATTACTTTTCAAATAGTAAATAGTACTCAAAATAGCACCTTAGAGAGTGGAGGAAATGTTACTGCAAGACCCTTTAATTCTGCCTTTAAACAACTTCCTTTAGAAAGTGAGCTTGTTTGGGTAGTTCCCGGTCCAGGTATAGGTATGAATGAAAGTAGAGGCCAGAGAGATTACTTTTATATGACTCCTTACAACTTATGGAATTCAAGTCATCATAATGCATTTCCCGATCTAGGGGATTATGGAGACTATGTTAGTGATATACAGCGAAGTTATCAAGATAGCAATGAGACAAACCAAGCAATAAATACTTCTGCTACCGGTTCCTTAACCTTCCCTCTAGGACCTAATTTTCCTGAGAAGAGTAATATTAAGTCTCTAAGACAGTTTACAGGCGATGTAACTATAGAGGGAAGATGGGGTAATTCGATAAGATTCGGATCTACTACATCAGTAAATGGCTTTGAAAACTACTGGTCTGCTACAGGCTCTGTAGGAAGTCCTATTACAATTATTAGAAACGGTCAAGGAAGACAATTAGATAATGTAGCATGGTTTCCTACTGTAGAGAATATTAATAGAGACCCTTCTTCTTTTTACTTAACTAATGGACAGCAGATTGTTATCGACGATATTAATAATAATTTTAGTTTAGCAAGTTTAGGAGTTAAGTCTCAAAGGACAGTAACAACTTCTATACCAATACAACAGCAATTGACAAGTACAGATACTATATCCCCTGCAGCACAAGATCAAAGAATAAGTAATATTAATCAATAAAATGTATACTCCTCAATTTCCATACGTAGGCAATCAAGCTATTACAACTTCCGGAAGAGTGGTAATACATTCCTATGATGATTTTATATTTTTATTTGGCAAAAAAGGAGTAGCAATTTCATCTCCCGCTACATTTACTGTGGATGCTAGTGAAAGAACTATTATAGCTTCGCCTAAAATCGAGTTAGGTTACCAAGCTGAAGCTGAAGGAGAACCTTTATTTTTAGGTACAACAACAGTAAAGCAGTTAAACTACCTGCTAGATGCTATTCAGAACCTAAGCGACGCCCTTGCTCTATTAAACTCTGAAGAACCAGAAACTTCCGTTCCTATAATAATACAGACCGCTACAGTTTTAAGCGATACTACGAAAGCTGTAAAAGCTCAATTAAGTACAAACTGCCTATCTAAAAACACCTATACTAAATAATGAGCGATAGTCAAACTGCAACCAGCCTAGTCAAGTTAATAAACAACTCCGCAAAACTTACCGGTAAACTTCAAAACGGTATTAATAAGGTACTATGGGGAAGTGCTAATGTACAACCAGCTCGAACTGCAACTTACGATCCTGTTTCTGGATCTATTAAATATTCACCAGGACCAGCCATCGCTCCAACACCACCAGCAAAAACCGCTGTAGGATCTTTCGTACAGGCAGGTTTATTCAACGCTCTAGATGTATTAAATTCAGTAGATCTGTGTAGTGTAATGACCTACCTTACTGATACAATTAATGCAAAGAAAAGAAAGCGTAATCCACCTGATGGCCCTTGGCCTCCGCTCGAAACTGCTTTATATTTTGTACAAGATCAGGCAGAATTTACACAAAAGGCTATCGATAAGTTTATGGCCTACCCTAACGTCTTTATAGGATCTTATGTAGGTACAGGACCAAATGCAGTACCACCACAACAAGCGATTTCAGAAAGTAACGCACCTGCAGAAGGAGGAAGCAAAGTTACTGCCTACAACTTATACTTTTTAATGCAAACTATAAAAGATACTTTTAGTTTTTCAAATAGCAGTACTAGTTCTCTATTTACTGAAGAAGATAAGCTAATACTATCGGTAGTGCCAGGCCTTGGAGGTAATTTAAATATAATAGACGATTTTATAGGGACAATAAATAAGTATAGCGATTACAGACAGATACCTAACGATGAAGTGCAAAAATTACTTACCAAAGTAACGAATCTACGTTCAGTCTGTGTTGCTATTCAAAACTTAGATTTTAAAAGCGGATTAGCAGCAGTAGGTAATTTTATAGGTGTTGATGTTAGAGCACAGATACAAAAACTAAATAAGTTTCTAGACCCTACCAAAATTATAACAGATCTAAAGAATATTAATAATGCATTACGAACTTTTATAAAGATTGGAAGACAGGTAGAAGGTGTTTTAAAGCTTGGTCAATTTTTAATTAAACTCGCTCTTATATTCGATAAGATTTTCATATTTGTAGTAGCTCTCTTTGATAATCTTCCAGCACCTCTTGCACCTCAGATTTCCGCTACACAAACTAGATTTCAGAATGCTAGAAACAAAGCGAAGGCAGAAAATAACGGTATAGGAAGATTACTAAAGGCGGTTAACGCTTTACTTACCGTAGTACTTAACTTTTTAAGGTACCTACTAGTAAATACAAACGAATTGCTTAGTAGATTAGATATATTACTTACTAATTTACAAGCCTGCGACGCAGTTAAAGACTCAGATGTAGTTTCTGAATTAAAACAAACTCAATCAGATCTAATAGCTTTTAGAGAACAGATTGCTGGCTATATTACTCAATACGATTCTAAAACTAACGCAAATACTGCTATGTTTGGAAAATATGATATTAGAGTAGTAGAAGAGGAAGTTACTGACCTTTCTATTCGAAATAAACGAAGAAGAGGTGTTGCTTTAGATACAAATGGGCAGATAGTAGCTCAATCTGATTTAACTTTCGCTACAAATAATGCAGTTATTATAGCAGAAGTGCAGCAACAGTTAGTAGCTCAAGCTCTAGTACCTGCAGGTTTAGGTCAAGTTAATGCTGCAAGTATTGCTACAATAGCAGAATCTGTCAATTATCTAGATAGTAACGATGTAGTAGATAATGATTTAACTCTTAATATAGAAACATTAAATGCTGCAGGAGCGGCGCAAAACATAAATATATCACAATTTATAGATAAATTACCAGGAGGCCCTGAATTTAAACAGAAATCAGGAACTATTACAACAGCTTACGGTGCAAACGCTAAAGAACAAGCAAAAACACAAACAACTGCTATAAGCGGTTCAGCAAGATAGTTTAAAAACAAGTAAACAAAATATTTATAACATATGGCAAATCTAGACGCACTTAGAAAAATTATCCGCGAAGAGGTTAGAACTGTATTTCAACAGGAATTAGCCGGAATCCTGAAAGAAGCTATTATGGCTCCTAAAGGTTCGCAAACAATAACAGAATCAAGTAGACCTGTAGCAAAATCCGCTACTCCTGCTACCATGAACAGATCCGTACCTAGACCTGTTGCCCCTGTATTATCCCCAGGCAATCCATTAAATAGCTTACTTGCCGAGACGGCTCAATCTATGACTATGGATGAATTTGGAGATTTAAACGGAGAGATAGTAGAAAGAGACGTTCCTATTGTAGAATCGGTAGGAGAGATGTTTGCATCTGCAAAAGGAAGATCTAATTTAGAAGCAATTCAAATTAATGCAGTTCCTGATTTTAGTCACATGATGGCAAAAATGGGAATAAACGAATAATAAGAAATGGCGTATAATTTAAAACAGATAAACGTACTCGATTTAAGACCTTCTACAGGTGTTGGAGTCGCTTTGCCGTTTAATACGCCTGCTGTTTTTCAGACAGTATACACTACGAAAGATCAGCTAAGGTACAATATTATTAATTTCTTATTAACTGATAGGCGTGAAAGAATATTTAATCCAAGCTTTGGTGCAAATATAAGAAATAAAGTTTTTGAACAAATAACACCAGAGACTCTCGATAATTTAGATACTCAAATTAGAACAGGAATAAGTCAATATTTTTCAAATGTGGCTATTACAGAATTAACATTTGGAGGCGATCCAAACCAGAACCTACTAACAATTCAGTTTTCGTATATAGTAACAAATACAAGCGAATCTGATAATATAACAATAAGTTTAAATGGCTAATAAGAATATAACATACCTAAATAAAGACTTTACTACGTTTAGAGCCGCGTTAATTGAATACGCTAAAGCCTATTATCCGCAGTCTTATAATGACTTCTCTACATCATCTCCCGGTACTATGTTTATCGAAATGGCGTCTTATGTAGGAGACGTATTATCATTTTATTTAGATAACCAAGTTCAAGAGAACTTCTTAGAGTACGCAAAACAGACTAATAACTTATATACTTTAGCCTATATGATGGGATATAGACCGAAAGTAACTTCTACTGCTATTACAACCCTAGATGTATATCAACAAATTCCTGCATCTGGTTCTGGCTACGATCCTGACTTTAACTACGCAATGATTGTTGAAGAGGGTATGCAAGTTAGGTCTAATATTAATAATTCTAATTACTTTTACTGTCCAAATAGAATAGATTTTAATTTATCCTCTTCTATTGATCCAACAGAAATTTCTGTATATACAACTAACGGTAACGGTAATCCTAATACCTACTTATTAAAGAAACGAACACAAGCTATCTCCGGGCAAATTAAAACAGTTAATTTATCCTTTGGAGCTGCTGAAAGATTTCCTATTAGAACTATACAAGATACTAACATTATAGAAATACTTAGCGTATATGATCAGAATACAGGGTATAGATGGTATGAAGTACCTTACTTAGCTCAAGAATATATTTTAAATCCTGTTACAAATACAGCGTTAAACTATCCGCAATTATACCAAGAAGCAAATGAGGTACCTTACATTATAGAGAGATTACCAGTACCTAGGAGGTTTGTTTCTAGATTTACTACTAACAGTGTATTAGAGTTGGAGTTTGGTGCCGGTATTCAATCAGCATCTGGTTCGATTCCAAATCCTTTCAACGTAGGTATTGGTACAGTAAACGGTATCGATTTATTAAATACTGCTTACGATCCTACAAACTTTGTAGTTAATCAATCCTACGGCCTTGCACCTGCCAATACCGTACTTACTGTATCCTACCTAGCAGGAGGTGGCGCTGTTTCGAATGTAAATACGAATGAATTAACTCAGATAGTTTCTTCAAACATTACATTCCCTAATCCTACAAACCCTACTACACAAGCTTCAATAGAAGCTACTCTAGCAACTAATAATGCAGTTCAAGCAGTAGGAGGCGGTGATGGAGATACTGCTGACGGTATTAGACTTAATACTCTTGCTAAGTTTCCTTCTCAAATGAGAGCAGTAACGCAGCAAGATTACTTAGGTACATTATTAGGTATGCCACCTAAATTCGGTCAAGTAGCTAAAGCCTACGTTACTAAAGATGCTGCAACGTTTTCTCAATACTTAAGAAATGAACCAGGAGAGAGAGACCCTCTTGCAACCTCAATTTATTTGCTAAGTTATAATGCAGACGGTACATTTGCAGATCCAGGTACTGCTTTAAATAAAAACATTCAAACCTACTTAGAAGACTATAGAATGTTAACAGATACAATTTTTCTAAAACCAGCTTATATTATTAATATACAAGTAAATTTTAATGTTGTTATAAGACCTAACTACACTTCAAGAGAGGTGCTTGCAGGTTGCTTAACTATATTAAAAGGATATTTTGCAAGAGAAAATTGGCAAATAAACCAGCCGATTGTTCTTTCTGAAATATACAATCTACTCGATCAAATAGCAGGTGTACAGACAGTACAGAGAGTAGCTATTAATAATATATCAGGAACTTCAGCTGGCTATTCACCTTATAGTTACGATATTCCAGGTGCAAGCTTAAACGGTACTATTTATCCTTCTTTAGATCCAAGTATCTTTGAAGTTAAGTATCCAGACATAGATATTCAAGGACGCGTAGTAACAATGTAATAAAATGGCAGTATACAACATATTCGCATCAGCAGATGCAACGATTTACTCAAGATACCCGTTAAAGAACACAGGTATAGATCCTATCTTAGAAGTTTCTGTAAAGAACTCTCAAGACGGTACTAGATTCTTATATAGAAACCCTATAACAGATAACCCGTACTATACTTATGATTTAGCCGCTAACGGTAATTTTAGTAATTCAGATGCTTACTTTCCTAATACTGATATTAGAAGATCTGTACTACAGTTTTCCGATCAAGATATTAATAAATTAAGGGTTTATGCCTCTCAAGCAAAGAGTGGATCTTACCAAGCAAACTTGAAATTATTCTTAGCTTCCGCACAGAACTTAAATACCACTTATTCATTAGATGTATTTCCAGTATCTCAATCCTGGTGTATGGGTACAGGGAGATTCGCACAAGTACCTCAATCAATAAACGGAGTATCTTGGATGTATACTTGTCAATCAGGAAGCTCTCCTGCCTGGGTAGAAGATACCTTCTATTGGAATAATATAGATCTGCCAAGCTGGGAATCAGCTAGCTATAATTGGGAGTATGTACCAACGATCGGACAGCCCTACTATGTGGGTAGTGGAGGTTCTTGGTATGACTATATAGGATCAAGTCAGAGCTTTGATTATATGTCTAATAAAGACATTAATACAGATATTACAACCATGATGACCGATTGGTTCTCTGGTTCAATACCTAACTACGGACTTATTGTAAAGCATCCTCAAGCAATAGAAGAAAATCCAAATGCTTTTATAGATCTTAAATTCTTCTCTGTAGATACTCATACAATATATCCTCCTACTATTGAATTTAAATGGGACGATTCTTATTATTTCCCACAAGGCGGTAACTACGCTTTAAGTGATCAAATTACAGTAGTACTTGCAAATAATCCAGGACAGTTTACACAGAACGAGGTTTATAAGATGAGAATAGCTACTAGATACACCTACCCTCCAAGACAGTTTACAACTTCTTCAGTATACTTAACTAACCTTTACTTATCTGAAAATACTTACTGGTCTCTACAAGATGTTAAGACAGGAGAAACTGTAGTAGATTTTGATGAAAACTTTACGAAATTAAGCGCCGATAGTGTAGGTAATTATTTTACTTTATATACTAGTGGATTGGAAATTAATAGATACTATAGACTTTTAATTAGGACTAGTATATACTCTACAACCTTTGGTCCTTTATCAATTTACGATAACGAACAGACTCTATATGATGCCCTATCCCTTTATAGTTCAGAAGATCTGCAACTATTACCTGCTGAAGAAGTAACCTATACTGGTCAGAATTTAATCTTTAAAATAGTAGCATAATGGCACAAGAGGTTAAATTAGTAAAAGAAGTCTACGGACGAAACACCTATACTAGAGTAATTGATACTTCTTTCACTGAACTGTATTTCCCTGTTACTGCTTCTACAGCACCGAGTACGCAATTAACAGTAGAACTATTTTTTGATGCGTACGATGAATTATTTTTCGAAATACCTGCTACAGGAGATGTAAACTCGCACGAGTATTTAGTCAAAAGAAGTGGAGAATATTTAGGGGGAGGAGTTTTAACTGACAATGAAAAAGCTTATATTGATGAGATAAACTCTTTAAGACAGCAATTGTTAGAGGCAAATACAAATTTCTTGAATATAAATAATCTAACATAATGGAAGTAGTAGAGGTAAGGTACCTAGGATCAGATGATCAATATCAAACATACGCTCCGTCGGACGTAGCCTTAATTAATGTAAGTACTATTGCAGGTAATTACGGTGCTCCGAATGACTATATTGAGTATTTTATTAAAGACCTAAGTAATACGGTATTAAACGCCAACTACTACGCAAATCAATATCAGCTCGATAATAGTGTTGTAGATCCTATTACTCGTACAACTACACAATTATATCTAGATCCAGAGACAGATGCTAGAAACCTAGGTTATAATAGAGGTATAGTTAATGTTAAGTACAATTTTTTTACAAGACAATTAGATTCAGCACCCGCAATCAATACTAATTTCTGGATTAAAGAAATTTCTACCTCCAGAACTGAAATAAAAGCTGCTAGACAAGACCTATCTAATACCGCCTTATCTGAAGCGTTCGGTACGTTTAACACAATTTTATCTGCAGACGCTTACTACCCTACCTTCTATTTAAACTTTGGTTCCGATGTTCAATTAATAGGTATTAATGCTGTTTACGTAGAAGAAGAAGGCGTAGGGTACGTAATTTTTAAGCTTTACGAACCCCTACCTGTACAGTTTGATCTTAAGTCAACTTTTTGGGTCGTTACCCAAGTAGCTGATCCTGCAGAGTTTAATGTAACTATTAATGTTGCAGCTGAAACTGTAATTGATAGTATACCTATTCAAGGACCCAACTTTAAAGTTACTGTCAAAGATAAAGTAGGACAAACAACTCCTTACTACTCCTACGAGTCACTTTTACTAACATCTGTTACTTCCTCTTACCAGCAGTTACAGTCCTTAATGCAGGAAAAAGGTATTAGAATAAACGTCGACTATAGTGATTTCAATAATTTTATACACTTTTCTTCTGCTACAGAAAGATTGTATAATTTCGTATACAAAGTACAGTTAATTGAATCTGCTTCCGCTGGTTTAGCTCAAAACAATACTAGTACCGCTAAGGTGTTATTGCAAAATCAAATTGATACAACGATAACTAATTTTGACGGGTACGAATATTACCTATATTTTACGTCTGCATCTACAGCATGGCCTAAACAAGACAGTACTCAACCCTATCAACTATACTCAGTAACATCCTCCCAGGTTGTAAGCTGGTTAGGAGGAGTAGGGGTAACACCTAGTGCAGATACAATGAGTATGTACTGGTCTGCCTCTTACTACGATGATCAGAATAAAGATTTACTACTCTACGCCACACCTTCCTATATCGTAGAAGATTCCGCTAATGCACCTTATCTTGTTTTTTTAAATATGATAGGTCAACATTTCGATAATATTTGGATCTACTTAAAAGATGTAACAAATCACTACTCTGCAGAAAATAATCCTTTTGTAGGCGTTTCAATGGATCAAGTTGCAAATGCATTAAGAAGTTTCGGTATACAGTTATATACTAACACGAGCATTACAGATAATATTTACTACTCTATGCTCGGTCTTAATCAAACAGGATCAGCATTACCAGTTACTTCTAGCCTATACTCTACTGTCAATATTGCAAGTAGTAGTCTATATCCTTTACCGGGAGAGCCGTACTTATCCGCTTCCTTATCTCTACCTCCTTTCGGAGAAGAAAAGATTAATAGATATGTTACTACTTTCGTGACTCAATCAAGCCCTGCTTTTAACATATCTCAGAGCTTTGCTACCTTACCTGCATCACAAATACAAGGGGAGACTTATAAGCGCTTGTATCACAACCTTGCCTACTTGCTTAAAACGAGAGGTACAGAGAGAGGTGTTAAAGCTTTAATTACTACTTTCGGTATCCCTACTGATATTTTAACTCCGTATGAATATGGAGGATATAACATCTACCAAGTCGCAGGTATTCAGCAAATAAGTGATACTAAAATTATAACTGGAAGTGTTTTAAATATTTCAAGTAGCTTATTATCTCCGTATACTACCATACAGTACTATCAAAACGATCAAGATAAAAGCTCTAACGACTTACAGATAGGATTTTCACCTGCAGATTCTATTAACGCAAGCATTACTTCTTCAGGATATGTAACATCCTCTACACAGCCCGGGTACTTTAATATCATGCAACTTATTGGTGCTCCTGCTCTACAGTATTCAAGTTCATATATACCGCTTGTTGACCTAGCTAATATCTATTTTGATGCAGAATATACTAGTAGATATAACGTCTGGGATTTCATCAGAGTTATAAAGTACTATAATAACTCTATATTTAAGATGTTAAGGGATTGGGTTCCTGCTAGAAGCTCCGCTTCGACAGGTATTGTTATTCAATCTCACATACTTGAAAGAAACAAGTATCCAAGACATGAACCTACCTTTACCGTTCTTTCTGGTTCTGCGCAAATTAAATTAGTTACTGTTTCTGGATCTGATGGAGGCTCTATTGAAGGAAATACCTACTACGTAGAAGCAATACCAGTACAGTATCAATCTAATTCAATATACTTAGGGAATTCACCGGGAACTATCTACATGAGTTCTTCTACTAATATTCAAAAATACACAGGAGAATTTAGCGGCAGCACTATTGATACATATTCTAATACATTTACTCAAGAAGAGATTTCATCTTACGCCTATCCATGGACATCTTCAGTAGCTCCGTCTAT
The DNA here is from genome assembly GCA_032358315.1 of Ophiocytium majus. Lineage (NCBI taxonomy): Eukaryota > Xanthophyceae > Mischococcales > Ophiocytiaceae > Ophiocytium > Ophiocytium majus. The sequence continues at coordinate 147,621 of JAULBY010009125.1, forward strand.
CGTAGGAGGTAATATCGTATATTCAACCTACTCCTTGAGTCCAACACTTAATAATGTTACAGGAGCTGTATTATCTCAAAGATTCTTAGACTTGGATTATAACGGAGCACAACTTGTTCCAGTAAATTACGGCCTAATTACACAGTCTATTGACCGAACTCAAATAATTGGTAACTTATCTCAAAGTATACAGCCATATTCTCAGTATGCACAGCTTCAAGACTACAACTACTTCCTACCTTCAACTGTAAGTATTCGCTATAGCGGATCTTATCTACAAGGTGCACAGTATAATACATGGTCTGTTGGAGATATTTCGTACGGTAATCAACCTGTAATCAACTACTACAGTGATAAATTAGGATTATTCACACAGATTCAAACTAGCTCTTTCATTCCAGGCACAGTAAACGCTTCTCTAGGTTATCTTGCTGATGTATCAGGAGGCTTATTTGAATTAAATCAGAATAACAAGCACTGGACTGACGTTCAAAATATTTTTGTACAAGGAACGAAGTTAACAATTAAGCAATTTGATAATAAAAAGTACAGCAATCAGGTAGCAACAGACGGAATTAAGACAATCTATAATAGCGGATATAACTATACTCCGGAATTATACTTTAATACTGCAAGTGACCCTAGAATATACTTTGAATTTATTGGATCAGCAGGAAGTTCAGCCCTATCGGTACAAAACCAGTCGAACTTCTTTATTAGCGGATCAAATCCAAGTAGTAATCCTCCTCGCTACCCTGTAAAGGTTGCATCTTCTACAGGATTAGGACAAGCAATAGGTTACATTTATAATATTTTTGATAACGAAATACTCGATACGTCCGGATATTATACTACAGGTGTCGCTGCTACAAATAGCTTCCCTACTTATTCTGTACCTTATGCAGGTATAAGAACTTTTAATACGAATTTTTATATAGATGTAGCGTTTACTTCTAGCAATCAACAAGTAACCTATAGCTACACTGTAGCTCAAAACGGTACCCCACGAAACACTGTTGTAGAAAAATTTAAGTCCGTAAGAACTCCAGCAACTGTAGATCCCGGTACCATTACTACACTAGGCCAAATTCCTGTACTCGGTACCTCACTCGTAAGTACTATATATACCGCGACAGGGCCGTTCCTCGTAGATAGTGAGCCTATAGCTACCGGCTCTTTTATAGAGTACGCACGCTACATATATACAGACAGTTTTGGAGGGCCATATCCTCCGGTTTGGATGGTCGTAGATTGTAGCGTCGTCTTACAAGATGCCCCGTATTACCTTAGCGTAGCCGATACAGTAAACCCTACTATACTCGACCCGAACAATCTGCCAACTGACGCTACTGATGTTGATCCTGTAGATAACTTAACTGCTAGGTTGACTATAAATTCTTCTCAGGAGATTAATACTGCAGGAGGAGATAAAATTACGTTTGAGTTACAAGAGATACTGAACGGAACCTCCCAAGATTATACAGCCTCCGTCTCTATAGGCTCCCTGACTGTAGCTGAATCTACCGCTGCACAAGGCTCTTATGCATATGCCTCAACTGCTTCATCCCCTTATATTGAAGACTTTAATAATCAAGGTAATTTTGGACAGATCACTATGAGCGCTGATTTAAGTAATTTCTACCAGAATTACCAGCAAGTACCTTATTTTACATCAGGAAGCCTAACGTACTCTAGTAGTCTTTATAATCAATACGGGGATATAAATACACCATTTTATCCACAGCCTTACGATAAAATTATACTACAAGACATAAACGGTGTTGTACAGGATTTAGATATCTTTACTGCTAGTTTATATTCTGCAAGTATTGGGGCACCAAAACAGTTGGTATTTCAAACATTTCCAGCTATATTAAATAGTTGGGAAGCTAATACAGCCTTAGTTCAGAAATTCTTACTACTTAGAAGGTACGAAGATGAGCAGAATGTCATAGTAACTTTTACTAAACCTAACGGTCAAACATCGTATGGCTTTATACTTCCAGACACTATTAATCCAGTAGTACCTGCAAACATTAATACGTTACAGGCTAATGTACAGGCTCAGTTATTATCAACTCAAACTGCTACTAGTAATCCGTAACATATTGACTAAAAAACTTTTGATTCAAACTATTTATAAAGAGAAAAACACTAAAACATGGGATATTTAAGTAACACATCGGTTGTTGTAGATGCTATTTTAACTGACAAAGGAAGACAGTTATTAGCACAAAATGATGGATCTTTCCAAATTACACAGTTTTCATTAAGTGACGACGAGGTTGACTACACTTTGTACAACCCAAATCACCCTTCAGGCTCAGCATTTTATGGCGAAGCTATTGAAAATATGCCAATTATACAGGCTTTTCCTTCATCTAACGAGATAATGAAGTATAAGTTAATTACTTTACCAAGAGGAACAGCAGTTCTACCGGTAATTAGCGTTGGATACTCAACAATTATATTGAAGCAAGGTTCTGCCCTTTCTCTTACACCTCAAACATTGAATTATTTAGGTGCAACTTCTACTTTCGAACAATCTGGATACGTTGCAACAATCGGAGACGTTAGAACAATGTCAGCATTCAACGGAGTTGGTATTAATACTGCAAACGCTACTGCATTAAATGCAACAGGTGTAACTACAGTAGGTACAAACGTATCAAAAACTGTAATTGGTACTACGATCAACTTAACAGCAACTACTGTAAACACATTATTTGGTACTAATACTACTTTATACACTACCTTGACAATAACAGGACGTGATTCTGGTGCAAGATTATTTATACCAGTTCAAATAACTCAAGTATCACAACAATAATAAAGTAACACAACTATAAGAATATGTCATATACACAATTAACTCCTTCAGATTTCGTAGTAAGCACCGATTCGGTTACTGCTCCTGCTTGGAGTTCTAATCAACCAACCTTACTTACTTTTTATACAGCTTCGCCTATACCGACTAGTACAGTAAGTGCTGGTGCATACTACCTAAATGTATACCAAGCCCCCTACGGATCCAATGGAGCTGCAACTCAATTTGCAATCGCCTACGGTAATCAGGAGGGTTCTGGATCTGTATGGTTAAATAACTTAGTACCAGGAGTATCTCCTTCATTAACTACGTACGACCAGTACCTGACCCTAGTATACGGACCACAAATCTCTGGCTCTCAAGGCTTTAACTTTGGAGGAAAGGCAACAAATGCACTTGATATCTGGGCATTAAATATTGATAGAAATAGATACAAGCAGAGCTTGATGCCAGGCACTTTTAATCTTACTATTTCTGGTTCTGGAAATAATAAAGTTACTATTTGCGATAACAGTAACGATGTTAACGTTATAAGCTATTTAGATTGTGGTAGAGTATTTAACTTAGTATCTGGTTCATACGGTAAGGCAGTTAATACTAACGTAACAGAGCAGATTGCACCAGGCTATACTCCTTCCGGATCTTATGGATTCTTCTTACCAGATATTGGTACTATTATCTTAAATACTAGTGCATTAACTCTAGCTCCAACTTATGGAGGTATTGGCTTAAATATAGACCGTGCAAACTACGGTAGCTTTACTCCACCAGCTTCCGCTTCTTACACTTCTACCAACAATACAATAATGTATCAGGCGATTTCTGCTAGTAGCAACGCTGCTAACTTCCCGGGATTCCAATTAAATTCTCAAGAAAACGTTTCTTCTGATTACGTATTTGTAAGAATTAATAACGCACAATATAACTACTCAAGCAATCCAACGTTCACTTCAGGGTCTAGCGGTGCTGTACTTTATCAAACAATGATTTACAGTCCACAAACATACCCAACAACGGTTGGATTATATAATAACAATAGTGAACTTTTAGCAGTAGCTAAATTATCACAGGCTTTAACAAAGGACTTTACAAAAGAAGCATTAATTAGAGTTAAGTTAGATTGGTAATAAAATAATAAAATGAGTAGAGCATCAAATAGCCTTTTACTTTCCGATGTAACGACTACTCCCATTAAACTTAAGTACTCTTCTTCTTATAGTAACACTGCTATATGTGATTCAGGTATTTATGCACAAAGTGGGTTAAATGGCCCCGTTACAGTTACAGGATCTGTACCGCAAAGAACTTTGCGATACCTTTCTATTAGGAATTTGTTTTATTCAAACTACCTAACCGGTAGCTACCAGTTTACTACCTCAAGTGCTGATAACTCCTTACAATCTACTGCCGCTTCCGGAACCTTTGAAAATAATTCAACTCTATCATCCTCTGCGGATATTCGTTATTTTCCTACGCAGTCTTTATCTAAAATAAAGATTATTAATATCCCAAATACCGTTTTTGGCGAAAAGGTTTCTACTAAGAGCTTTTCTTTAACAGGAAGTACTTATTATTTAACTGACGATGGGAACGGAAATATAGTAGACAGGTATAATAACAACGTACGTGCAGGAAATATCATATATTCTCAAGGATTTATAGTTATAACTAACCCGACCTACTACTGTGCAATGGATGGCGGACCCTTTACTTTCCCCAAGAAATATACGTTTGATATAACTGATTCTCCAAAGACGTTTAACCCTATCTTAGATGCACAACCAGATTGTGCTCCCGTAGATACGACTACTTTAACTTTAATAACTGCATCTGGATGGTTATTTCCAAGTAGCAGTCAAGATAGTGCAGGTAACGTAACCCTTAGTTCAACAGATGCCCTGTCGAGTAGAATAGGTTATTATAGAGACTACTATACTGTTAGCTCTACATACTGTGCCTCTTCAGATAAACAGCCAGTTGATGTTGAATTAGTTGACTGTAAGGTAACTGGATTTTCTTTAACAGAGATTAATCCAACTCCTACACCTACTCCTACTACTACACAAACACAAACGCCTACTCAAACGCCTACACAAACTCCTACTCCTACACCTACTCAGACACAGACACCTACACCTACACCGCTACCAGCATATGTAGTACTGTATCAACCAGATCAAGTCTTTTCTGCAGCATGTAATAGTGGAGGTGGATGGACTGTAGACAGTTATATCTACATTGAATATACAAATATTAACGGTATTTTTACAAACCAAACACTCACCTATGGAGGAACTCTTAATGTTACAGTTAGGAGCGGAACAAATGTTACTATAACCTCTACCTTACAGGATTACTCGCAAGATGGATATTGTGCAATGGTAGATCAAGCTTACTTATCCTCAGGAGGAATCGATGTTGCTACTGCATATATCACTCAATCTGTTTCTGTAAATCCAGATAACAAAGCAAATGCAACTTATAACTTTACCGCAGCTGCAGGGTCTACATATTCATTTGAAGGCTGGGGCAGGTATATAAGTCAAGCATAAGATTAAACTATTGAAAATAAGAAATGAAAGATTAAAATAAATGTCAAAAACAATATCCATACAAGCAGCTACTATAGGAGTTCAAGCAGAACTCTTTACAGTAACCTATACCGCCTTTAATACTGGCGATATACAGTATCCTGCTTTAGATATAGACGGTAACACGATCAGTACTCTTACAAGAGAACAAGTCCTATCCGGATATTTAATAGTAGTTCCTGATGATGCTACATACGTCTTTCTATGCGTTTACGGAGGTCCTTGTGCTAGTGCATGCTATTCAAGTATTGTACCTGGATTCACTCAAACTCCAACTCCAACACCAACAAACACCCCAACGCCAACAAATACGCAAACTCCGACGTTTACACCAACAAATACACCTACAAATACTACTACACCGACAAATACACCTACGCCTACAAATACACAAACACCAACAAACACGCCTACAAATACCGTAACACCTACAAATACTATTACACCTACTAATACTGTAACCCCTACTACTACTCCGACAAATACTCCGACAAATACTATAACTCCTACTAATACTCCAACAAATACCGTAACGCCTACTGCCACTCCGACAAACACTCCAACTCCTACACCGATACCTGCAGACGCTATGATATTAACATTCAATATCGCTAGTGATGGAGATTCATTAACATTACCTTATGCAGCCGGTAGCAATCCTACTGGTACAATTTATTGGGGAGACGGTTCAAGTAGCGCAAATAGCTATGCAAACAGAACACATACTTATACAACTGCCGGAAATTATAATGTAATACTTGCAGGAACTGGTCCAACTTTTAATTTTGGACTAAACGGAACTCCTACTAGCAAGGGTCAATTAAGGGATATTAAACAGTGGGGTACATTTATTCAACCAGGCGATTGGGGAGCATTATTTGCTCAATGCGCTAATTTAACAGGAATTAGTGCTACAGATAATCCAGATTTCACTTCTGTAACTAATATCAGCAGTATGTTTAGTGCCTGTACAAGCTTAGGTAATACGACTACAAATATGAGCAGCTGGGATGTAAGCGGTATTGTTAATATGGATGGTATGTTTTTATCTTGTACTGTATTCAATGTAAACATAGGAAACTGGAACGTAAGCAGTGTTTCTACTATGAATGGTATGTTTGCAAGTGCTACTGCATTTAATCAACCAATAGGAAACTGGAACGTAAGCAATGTTAACGACATGGCAAATATGTTCCAGAATGCTACCGCATTTAATCAGAACATAGGAAACTGGAATGTAAGCAATGTTACGGATATGTCTATTATGTTTACAGGTGCTAATAGCTTTAATCAAAACATAGGAAATTGGGATGTTAGTAGCGTTACTACTATGAATAGTATGTTTAATCAAAACTCTACATTTAATCAGGATATATCCAATTGGAATGTAAGTAGTGTTACTGGTATGAGCCTTATGTTTTATTTTGCTACTGCATTTAATCAAGATCTAAGCCCTTGGTGTGTAACACAAATACCATCAGAACCTTTTCTCTTTGCTGGAAATGCTTCCTCTTGGGTATTACCAAAACCAATATGGGGAACCTGTCCTGCTTAAAATGAGTAGTAATAGAAAAAGTTGGAAAATTAAAATAAAAGAATTATACTTAAGTTATGGCAAAAATTTTCGTTTCGATTGCGTCTTATAGAGACCCAGAGCTATTACCTACGATTAAAGATTGTTTAGCAAACGCTAAAAATCCACAAAACTTAGTTTTTTCAATTGCATGGCAGCATTCAATAGAAGACGCCTGGGATACTTTAGATGAATTTAAAGATGATCCTAGATTTAAGGTCATAGATATTCCCTATCAAGAGTCTAAAGGAGCGTGCTGGGCACGTAGTGTATTACAACAAAACTATAATGAAGAGGAGTATTATCTTCAATTAGATTCTCACCATAGATTTGCTAAAAACTGGGATGTAGATTGTATAGAGATGATTAAACAACTGCAAGAGAAGGGACATGAAAAGCCTTTACTTACAGCATATATTGCATCTTACGATCCTGAAAACGAACCTATGGGAAGAGCTCAAGAGCCTTGGTGGTTAACGTTTGATAGATTTATACCAGAAGGAGCAGTCTTCTTTTTACCTGCAACAATTCCAGGATGGCAAGAGATGACCGAACCTTTACCTTCAAGATTTCTATCTGCTCACTTTATTTTTACATTAGGTAAATGGTGCCGAGAAGTTCCTTATGATCCAGAATTATATTTTCATGGAGAAGAAATTTCATTAGCTGCAAGATCTTATACTTGGGGATATAATTTATTTCACCCACATAAAGTTATTGCATGGCATGAATATACTAGAAAAGGAAGAACTAAACAATGGGACGATGATAAAAATTGGGTAGAGAAAAATAAAAATGCCCATAAAAGAAATAGAATTCTTTTTGGTATGGAACCGGGATGTACTCCTTGCCAAAGAAAGCAACTAGGAGTTTACGGTTTCGGTCCGATGAGATCTTTAGAACAGTACGAAAAGTATTGTGGATTAAGATTCGCAACTAGAGGAGTACAGCAGTATACGTTAGATAATAAATTCGCACCTAATCCAGTAGTAGAAGATCCTATTGAATACGAAAATTCTTTTGCTTCAATATTCAAGCATTGTATAGATATTAATTATAATCAAGTACCTGAAACTGATTACGATTTTTGGTGCGTAGCTTTTGAAAATGCACAAGGAGAGACTATTTTTAGAAAAGATGCAGATCAAGGTGAGATTAAAAGTATGAAAAGCGACCCCGATGGATACTGCAAAGTATGGAGAACATTTCAGTATGCCGGACTACCTACTAAGTGGATAGTATGGCCTCATTCAATATCTAAAGGATGGTGCGATAAAATAGAGGGAAATTTATAATATGGAATATGCAATAGCTTCTTTTTGTTACGGTGAAAGATACCATAAGCAAGCAAATAGGATGATCGAATCATTTGACTATATGGAAACAAAGCCGCTTATCTACATAGTTACAGATGTTCCTGATAATATATTAGAAAGAGATTTTGTACACGTAAAACATATAAACGAATTCAATCCGAGTTATTCTAATTATGCTACGAACTACTATAGTTTTGATTTCTCAGTTAAGAGATATTCTGTACAGTATGCTTTTGATGAAGGATATAGCAAAGTAATTTTAGCCGATACTGATGTTTTAGTTAATCAATCTATCTATTCGCACAAGAGTATAGAAGAATGCTTTAGCGCTAATTCAATTATGGGACAGGTTACTTATAATTTTAATGATCAAATAGCTACATACAGCGGATTAGGTCAACGATTTTTACAGTATGAAAAGAGATTTAAAGTAGAGTACGATAAAGCTGAATTAAATTTTATGCCTGAAGATTGCGTACAGTTTATAGATATTAATAAGGACCTACAGGATAGTTTTTTAAAGACGTGGAACGAATGTATAGCAATTAAAAATACTGAAAATCTAGGAAACTCACCTGCCGGTAATATTGATGAAATGTGCTTTTCAGCTCTTCATAATAACTTAAAAGTAGGTAATAACTCAAATAAACATTACAATTTAATAATCCCACGACATGATAAATGGTACTAAAACAATAGTTACATCCATATACGAACTACACTACGATGAAAGAAGGTGTGAAGGAGGGTATAAGAGCTTTTACTTGCTTACAGAAACTATTCAAGCTTTAATTTTCCCTGAGTATGAGTATGTTATTTATACTGATGAATTTACAGTAGAAAAACATAACATGAGAGAAGTCTTTAATCAAAAAAATGTAACATTAAAAATTAAAGAATTAAAATCGGATTTTTTTAAAGATAAAGTAGAACCTATTAGAGATGAACAAATGTCTAGAGACATTATTTACGATAGGATTTACTCAGTTAGAAAATACCTTGAAGTAGTTGTTAGTAAGATACAAAATATTATTGACGAATCTAAGACAGAAGGAGAAGGAGATGTTGTTTGGCTTGACGCAGGATTGTTCGGAACAAGCTGCGATAATGCTTGGAGAGATTATATGAGAGATGAGGTAGTTTATCGTAAACCAGATTTTTTAAATAAAATTTTTGAAAAAATAGAGCAGTTTGACTTTATTGCAACAAAAGGAAGAAATATACCTTTAAATTATGAAGTAAGAGGACGGATTGATGAAATTGCAGGGGGACAGATTCAGATAGTACCAGGATGCTTATTTGGAGGCAAGAAGCACAAAAATATAGAAATACTATCTGGCTATTTAGAGTTATTTGAAAACTATATTACCAGATACAAAGAACTAATAAGTGAGCAAGAATTATTATCAATTTTAACTTTTAATAAAGACGTTAAGTTTTTTGAGTTTGAAGATTGGAATGATTTACAGAAAGCCTTTCTATTAATAATGGACCTATACGACGAGTCTAAATATAGAACTGATTTATGCTATAAAAATCTAACTGATTAACTTTAACGAAATACAAAGCAGTATGAAAATACCGGTAATAATTAATAATAGGAACTTACTTACTTGGCCAAAAGAAATGGTGGAGGTATTAAAAACTTTTGATAATATTGGAGATATCATAATACATGATAATGCTTCGACTTATCAACCGCTGCTAGATTGGTACGATACAAATCCTTGTGAAATTATTAGGTCCTATGAAAATCTACATCAGATAGGAGCTTGGCGTGCTAATATACCTCAAAGCAAAGGCTACGAATACTACGTTGTAACTGATCCGGATTTAGACTTATCTCGAACGCCTAAAGATTGCTTGAATGTACTTGTAGAAAAAATGGAGAAGTATAAAGAGTACGGTAAGATAGGATTAGCACTAGATAACTATAGAGATCCTACACCGGATACTCCCTGGTTCTATACCTGTCAAGCCTATGCTCATAAATACTTAGACCAGTCCTTACTAGAAGACGGACTATTAAAAGGACACATAGTCGATACAACTTTCGCAATGTATAACGAACATAGACGACACCAACAATTAAATTGCTCATTAAATTTTCCATATTCCGTTAACCACATACCTTATGTAATAACTAATGAGATATTAAACGATTTAGAAAATTTAAACTACGAATTCTTTTACTATTTAAAGAACGCATCCTCTGCATCTTCCTATAAAATGCATTTAGATTTCGATAAAAAATATAACATTGAAAAAAACTAAAGTAATAATTCTAGTACAGCTTACAGCTGGCTGGGGAGATCAATATGCATCTATCCTAACAGCTTATGCTGCATTTTTAGACTTAAAAAAAATGGGGTACGATGTACAGGTAGGATTAGAAGTTAGAAACGTATATTTTACATCTAACCAAAACTTAGATGTTATATACGACCTATCAAGCTTTAATACTGATATATTCCAAATTAAGACAGGGGACGTAAGCTCGACTCTAACAGGATACGTCTTACTAGATAAACCTAGAAAAGTAATTCAAATATACGTCGATGAAGTAAATGACGAGCTCCTAAACTATCAATACGATTCTTACGACAGAATGGGTATGAGATATAGTAAAGAAATCGATTTTAAAAATCAATTTTTACAAAAAGATATTTTAGATATCGCTAACGAATATTTAAAAGGTAGAAAAAGCATAAGTGCAGTTCAGTTTAGATGCTGCGATACCATGCTCGGTTGTAATTTGAAAGAAGTAATAGACCATGAATTTTACGGCGATAAGTTTAAAAAACTAGAACTTTACCTTAAAAGCAACCCAGATAAACCTACTATGCTTACCAGCAACAACTACAGTGTGAGAGACTATTTTGACTCTAATTATAGTAATGTTTTTACTAATAAGTTTACCCATACTGAGTTAAAGTTTATGAATGAAGATATAGAAAAGCAAACTAACATAGTTAACATAGAGCACTCTAAGGAAATTTTAGCCGAAATGACCTTATTTACTAAGTGCTACGAGATATATGAAATTAATACTTTTGCTAGTAATTTTTTAACGTACGGTATTACACATAACGAGATTTATAAAGATAAAATTTCTAAATTAAATAACATAGTAAAATCTTTTTAGAGTATGCCATACAGTACAGGTTATTTTAAGAGTGATACGAAGAATTATATCACAAAGAAGTATAATAATACTATAAGAATATTAGATATTGGTGCTGGTTGTGGTACTTACTCTGATTTACTAAGAAGCGAGGGCTTTGATAATATCGATTGTGTCGAAGCATTTCACGACTACGTAGTTAAATTTGAATTAGCTTCAAAATACAAAAACGTATTTGAAGGAGATGTAACAAAATTAAACATTGATTTTAGTAATTACGATTTAATAATACTTGGAGATGTACTAGAACATATTAACACTAGTGATGCTCAAGCTCTATTACAAAAAATTGGCAATGTAAACACTATAGTAGGTGTACCATTTAATGCACCCCAAGGTGAACATTTCGGCAATTCTTATGAAATACATTTACAGGAAGATCTAACCTTTATTAATTTCTTTGAGAGGTATCAAAATTTTAGTCCGCTTTGTTTGAGATTTGATTACGGTATTTTTGTGAAAGATAAATTAACAGAAGTTAGTTTAGAAACTGCAGAAAAACCAATACCAGAAGAATATTATCAATACTTAGAAAATAACTTTCCTGATTTGAAGCTAAACGATCCAACTAAGATTCGGGAAAAAAAAGAAATTAAGGATCTAACCTTACGCGGCTCAGAAGTTACAATAGTAACTGCTATATGGGATTTAGGTCGCGGTGAAATCGACGATTCATTTAAAAGATCTTATAGTTCCTACTTAGATAAAATGAGTTTAATCTTAAATGCAGATGTAAATATGTACATCTTTGCAGATAAAGCGGATGAGGAGTTTATATGGAAGTATAGGAAAAAAGAAAATACTGTTTTACAGCTAATGTCGCTAGGTGAATTATTGAAATGGTTTGAGTTTACAGATAAAACAAATGAGATAAGACAAAAAGAATCTTGGCTTTCTCAAGCTCATTGGCTAAGAGAATCACCTCAAGCAAAATTAGAGGGATATAATCCGCTTGTGATGAGTAAAATGTTTATGTTAAATAATGTAACAATTTATAATCCATTTAACAGTAAGTACTTTTTCTGGCTAGATGCTGGAATTGCATCCACATTAAGTTACGGGTATTTAACGCATGATAAAATATATAATAATTTACCGGACTTTATCGACACTAATAAAGACTTTGTATTCCTAACATATCCCTATATTGGTGCAGAAGAAATACATGGCTTCGAAAGACACGCTATTGCGAAATATGCAGAAACTGATTACGTAAGCTACGTGTGTCGAGGTGGCTTTTTTGGAGGAACTAAGGAAAGAATTAATGAATTAAATGGAATATACTATAGCTACTTACGAAATAGCTTACAAGAGGGTTATATGGGTACTGAAGAAAGTATATTTAGTATCATGCTCTACAAGTACCCTGAAAAAATTACTCAGTATGCTATCGGAGATAACGGATTAGTTTGGCCATTTTTTGAAGCTTTAAAAAATAAGGATTATAAAACAAATGTAATTTCAAAAAGCATGGATATAAATACTAACGAACTGCAAATCGGTTTATATGTTCTAACTTATAATTCTCCTAGTCAATTTGAAAAACTATGCCTCTCTTTTGAGCAATACGATAAAAACTTTTTAACTAAGCCTAAAAAATACTTAATAAACAATTCTCTGAATCACGATACAGATCAAGCTTATGCTGCGCTTTGTTTAAAATATGACTTTGAGGAAATAAAGAAAGATAATATAGGGATTTGTGGAGGTAGGCAATTTATTGCAGAGCATGCAAATCAAAAAGAATTCGACTATCACTTCTTTTTTGAAGATGATATGTTTTTTTACTTAGGACCCGATCAATTTTGTAGAAGTGGATTTAGACGTAAAATTGAAAACTTTTACGATTTAATCACTAAGATTTCATCTGATGAAAGATTTGATTTTCTTAAATGGAATTTTAGCGAGTTCTTTGGAGATAATTCTAAACAGTGGGCCTGGCATAACGTACCTCAAGAAGTAAGAGAAGTTTTATTTCCAGAAAGACCTAGTAAAACAGTAGACGATACAGGGAAAGAACCTTTTTTAAAGTACAATAATATAAAATCCTACGAAGGATTACCCTATGCTACAGGAGAGATTTATTATTGCAATTGGCCACAAATAGTATCTAAAGAGGGCAATAGGAAAATGTTTTTAGAAGTAACATGGGCGTTTCCTTATGAACAAACCTGGATGTCCTACATATATCAAGAAACCTTAAAAGGACGTATAAAGCCTGGAATCCTACTAGCTACCCCGACCGAACACAATCGATTTGAACATTATGCTGCACAAGAAAGACGAGAAAATTGATATTTATAACTATAATAAAGTGCTTTCTATTTTAAGAAAGTTAAAAACAACATAAAGTAGAATGGCTATATCAATATCATACGCTTCATTTAGCAGTGGCTTTGCAGCAGCTTGTGCTGGAACAAATACGCTTTCTGTAACTCCAAATACTGGAGATTCAGATTTTTGTGGTGCAACCTCCTTTAGTGGTGGTGGTATCGCTACTCTTGCATCCGGTAACTATTACTTTGCCTACCAGGGATTTTACATGTCTGTAAATGTTACCTTAGGTAATCCTGTAGCAACTATGTTTGGAGGCGGATGTACAGCTTGTCCATGTGAGTTAGAGGGTTATATATCAACTGCTACCCTAACTCTTAGTTTTAACGGTCCCGCAACAGGGGGTCCAACATGGACAGCTCAGTTAACAGGAACAGGAGCAGCAGCAGGAGCAGATTGTCCTTTAGGTGTTGATATTAAGTTCTTAAACTCAGTAGTAACCGGATTCAATACTATTGACTGCTCTACTCCTGGGGGTGCCGCTAACGAGGTAGATAGCTTCCAATTTTCAACTAATCCTTTTATACTACCGGCAGGAGATCTTGTAGCAACACAGCCAGGTGGATTTGAATCTGGATTGGCAAATAGAGACCAGGTAGTATCTCAAAATTTAACAGTTGTCACTTCAGGAGGAGCAACAGATCGAGCATATATTGATTACGGATTAGGATATGTTACAGTGCTTAATGGAGAGACGTTTGTAGCAAGTGGAGTACTAATAACGCTCGCAGTACAGCCATGCACTGTTACAGTATGGGCAAATTAGATTAAAAACAGTTGAATGATTAAAGTAAAAGATATTATTTATTAAATATGGCCATAACTGCAACTATAACCTTAACGATAGCGGGAGCTAGTACTGGTCCTTTTGATTTATATTCAGATACAGATAGCTACAGTACTCCCTTTGAATCAAATGTTTCAAAAGCGAGCCTACTAGCAGGATATACATCAACAACGATTCCTAATGGTACAACTACCGTTAGAGTACAATCTACTGGAGGCTGTACTAATTACATCGATATTCCCCTTTGTATTGTAGAACCAACACCAACACCAACACCTACTCCAACTGAAACTCCAACTCAAACACCAACCCCGACTCCAACTGAAACTCCAACACAAACCCCAACTCCAACACAGACAGAGACACCTACACAAACTCCGACTCAAACTCCGACTCAAACTCCAACTCAAACCGAGACTCCAACTCAAACTCCTACACAAACTCAAACTCCAACTCAAACACCAACTCAAACCGAGACTCCAACACAAACACCAACGCAAACACCGACACAAACTCAAACTCCAACGCAAACCCCAACTCAAACTCAAACACCAACGCAAACCCCAACGCAGACTCCTACACAGACTCCAACACAGACGCAGACTCCTACTCAAACCCCAACGCAGACTCCTACACAGACTCCAACGCAGACTCATACTCCGACACAAACTCAAACACCAACACCAACTCCGGTTCGTCCTTCAATATTAACACTGCCGTATAACCTCGGACTAACAGCAGAAACAACAATCTATGTTAATGAAGTTAAGTGTAGAGTGCTTGAGAATGATTTTAATTATTCACAAAATCCTACTGTATTTAAGTATACTACTTTTATTACAGGTGCACTTGCATTGCCACTTTACGGACCAGAAGGCGGTCAACCACAATTAGGTATTATTACAGACGGTACGATTGCCGATAATTTAACCGGATCCTACTTTAATCCCTATGTAACTACAGTAGGACTATTTAGTTCAGCTAACGAATTACTAGTAGTAGGAAAACTTGCAACGCCTTATCAAATTCCCGAAAACACAGATATTACATTTATCGTGAGATGGGATAGCTAAAATAACCAGATATATGATTAAATTAAAAAGTATATTAAAGGAATTAGCTGTTCAAATGTCTACTTCAGACTGGGATAAAATTGGTGATACTCTTAGAGATAAGACAAAATCGAGCAAAATACATTCTTTACTGATCCAGATGTTTCCAAAGCAGAAAAATCTATTAGATTATAACTACGAGAATGATCAATATGCAGAGCTTAAAAGGTTTATATTTGGAATTAAAGAGTATGGATTAGAGGGACCAATTGATATACCTTACGGAGACTTAAAGTTAGATCCGGAAGTATATGCAGAAAGAGATAGGAAGTTTAGCGAATATATACAAGGAAGGATAAATAGATACTTTAGAGATAATGATTCTGATCCGAGAAAAGTAGATTTAAGTAAGATGCCTCCTATATTAGTTGACGAAGATGGACAAGTAGTAGACGGTAATCATAGAGCTTTTTTAGCAATTAAGCAGCAAAAGCCTATAAAGGGGTATAAAATTGTTGCCAAGTCTAATTCACATCCTAACGCACAGAAGATTGTAGATATAATAAACGATAAAATTTAAAGTAAAGTTATGTCAAATAATTGGTTTATATACGAAAACGGAGCAGTAAAAGAGTACGATTCTGTCGATAAATTTCCCGAAAATTGCGTAGGGTTCGTGTATAAAATTACAAATATTAAGACTGGAAAGTTTTATATAGGTAAAAAATCCCTATACTCTAACGTTAGAAAAAAATTAACTCAAAAAGAACTAGCAGAACATACCGGACCTGGCAGGAAACCTACTAAAAAACTAGTTACATCTGAGTCAAATTGGCTAGTTTACTGGGGTTCTAACAAGGGAATCTTACAGGAAATCAAAGAAGAAGGTATAGATAGCTTCCGCAAAGAAATACTTAAATTCTGCTTTAATAAAAAGCAATTAACCTACTGGGAAGTACATTATCAATGTATAAACGAGGTACTTTTAACAGATAAATCTTACAACGACAACGTCCTTGCTAAGTTCTTTAGAAAAGATTTGGTAGCTTCAGAATAATTTCATATATTTCACGTTAAATAACAGTATTTAATGGAGAATTCACGTTTAGTTTTAGGGCTTTTACATAGCGTCCTAGGTAAGTCCAAGCCTTCTACTAAGGGTAATCACGCCTTTCACTGTCCTTTCTGTAAACATCATAAGCCAAAGCTTGAAATAGATCCTAAGACTGGATTTTATCATTGCTGGACCTGTGAACCTGCTACAAAAGGCAGAAACTTAGTATCTCTATTAAAGAAAGTACAAGCACCTGCATCACAGATCACTGAAATGCGAGGATATTTTCCAGGAGGTAAGGGGGAGGTAGATGATAAGCAGTATGAAGTAGTAGAATTACCGAAAGAGTTTGTTTCTTTAGTAAAACCGAGTACGAAATTAACTTACAGACAAGCTAAATCTTACATTATAAGTAGAGGTATAACGGATACGGATGTTGTGAAGTATAACATAGGGTATTGCGAGACAGGTAAGTATAAAAATTCAATAATAGTACCTTCTTATGATGCCCGCGGTAGAATAAACTACTTTATCTCCCGTTCATTCGAAAGAGATCCAGGTAGAAAATACAACGCACCCTCTTGTAATAAGAATCACTTAGTAGGCCTTGAATATTTTATTAACTGGAAGGTACCTGTTATATTATGTGAAGGTATTTTTGATGCAATTGCTTTAAAAAGAAACGCAGTACCTCTATTTGGTAAGACTATACCTGAAGCTTTAATGATGAAACTCGTACAGAGCGACGTTAAGACAGTTTACCTAGCTTTAGATAACGACGCTTTTAAGTCTTCTATTAAATACGCACAGCAATTAATTAATTTAGGTAAGGATGTTTACTTAATTGAACTCGAGGGTAAAGATCCATCAGAAATAGGTTTTGAAGAGATGACAAAATACTTACATCATGCAAAGCAACTTACGTTTAGCGAGTTACTTTTAAAGAAAATGAATTTATGATTATAGAACAACGTTCAGAAGAATGGTTCGAAATTAGAAAAGGAAAAATTACAAGCTCGGAAATTTATAAAATAATGGGTAAAAGAGATCTTAGCGATACTGCCAAGACTTACCTATTAGAGAAGGTATGCGAGTACTTTGGAGGGTTTACCGAGCCTGCATTTGGTGCTGCTTTAACTTGGGGAACTGATTTAGAGCCTGTAGCAATCGAACACTACGAAAAACTTACAAAGTTAAAGGTAGAAAAAGCTTCATTTATTCCAGCAGGAGAACATTACGGAGGATCGCCAGACGGGCTCATAGATAAAGAAGGTATTATTGAAGTAAAGTGTCCTTATAAGTCTTCTAATCACTTTAAACACGGCTTAATTGATTCTGCTGAGAAGTTTAAAGATGTAGCACCAAGCTACTACTACCAATGCGTTTCAAATATGATCTGCGCAGGAGCACAGTGGTGTGACTTTATTAGCTTTGATCCTAGAGTTAACGAAGAGTATCGAATGTTTATTTTTAGGTTACAGTTAGACGAGGAAGAGGCTAAGGCAGTACTTGAGAGAGTAAGATTAGCGGTAGCATATATGGATACACTTAAAAAAGAGATTGAAGCAGCTAAGCCGAAGTTACTTCTCGGTTAGATATTTATAACTGTATGATTAACCCTACTCAAGTCGGCCGAAGAATTGCCGAAGCTATTATAAATGAACCAGGTCCCTGCTTTTATCCAGGTAGATTCAAACCGCCACATGTAGGACATTACGAAGCTGCTAAAGAATTAGCTAGTAGAGACTACATTAAAATGGTATATATCCTAATAAGTAAAAAAGTAGTCGATGGAATTACTCCAGAAGACTCGCTTATGATTTGGAATATGTACTTAAAGGCAGAACCTAATCCTAAGATATTAGTTAGCATTGCTACTACAGAATCTCCAGTAACTACAATCATGAATTACTTAAATAAAAATACAACTGTAGATACAGTGTATGTTGCAATAAGTGATGATGAAACAGACGATATAGACTACGGAGAAGCCCTTCAAGAGAACTATGGCGATAAAGTTAAATTAATTCCTATACATGATAAGAGCGGTATTATATCCTCTCCTCATATTAGAAATATTTTAGCGGACGGGAACTATGAGGAGTTTGTAGAGTCTATACCTGAAGCTGCCTTCAATAAAGGTGCAGGACCGAAAATATTTAAAATGTTAGCAACAAAAGTACGCAAGAATGGACCAGAACAAGCTTAATACATTAAAAGATTTCCTCGCTTTTTGTAAGGCAGAATTAAATATTCAAACCTTACCTAAGATTTCTTTGATTAAAGATAAATCTTTTGTTGAGCAGTTTAGATCTTTTGGTGAGTATAATCCTCAAACTAATACTATAAGGGTAGTTGTATTGAATAGAAACCTTGCAGATATTTGTAGAAGCCTTGCACACGAGTTATGTCATCATAGACAAAATGAATTAGGATTAATTTATAACGAAGCAGGTGAGACGGGAACTGATATTGAGAATGATGCTAATGCAATGGCGGGTATTATTATGAGAGATTACGGCAAAAGGAATGTAGCTGTTTACGATTTACCTCAACCCGAATCTATAAATGAAATAGGTGAGGGTACTAAACCTTTTAATTGGAAATCTAACGGTAAAGATTCTAACGGCAATTACTTTTATACATTTGATACAGATAACAGTACCTACGACGTAGCTATTGCTGACCTAGAGGACGGTATGTATGATTTATCATTCGGTACTATTTCATTAGACGGAGGTCCTGGTACTAATCTAGATACCAACGAAGGAGTTCCTTTGAGAGTTTTATCTACTGTTGTAGATATTGCCAAGGACTTTATTCAAAAAGCAAATCCTGAAATTGTTATCTTTAGACCAATTAAGACTAAAGAGACTAATAAAGAAGATGATCAAAGACGTTATAAACTATATGGTGCTTATTTGAGAAAAAATCTGCCTTCAAACTATACGTTAACAGATACTGGTGAATTATATAGAGTAGAAAAAAAATAAAAAATTGTTATGAGTGGTGAATTAAAAAAAGAATTCAATCCTCGCGATGTGCAGAGGATGCGAAACATTATTACAGGCCAGACCGGTGAAAGAACCCAAATACAGACGGGTTATGAAAAACATCAAGGAGTATATAAAGAAGGAGACGTTTGGGAAGAAAACGGTAAGAAGTGGACTATTCTAAAAGGTATTAAGCAAACCGTAACCAAGCTCGATGAAATTAAGAAATTAATAGTTCTACCTATATCATGCCCAAATTGCGGTAAATTAATGAAAGTAGACGAGTACAATAAGAAGATGTGGGCTATTCATCAAAAGTGTTTTGACTGCGTAATTAAGATGGAATCTGAAATTAAGCGTCAAGGTAAGTGGGATGAATATTCTAGAAATATCATGAATCGAAATAAGAATGCTGAGTTGGACGACCTAGAACAAGCTCTAGAGCAATGGGTAGGAGAGAGAGATAGCTACGTTTCTGAGTCAGGTGAAGTAGAGAAATGGGGCGGAGGCGATAAGACTGACGTCTATAAACAAGTGAAAGAGGAGATTGCTAAACTAAAGGAACGTGATATTTATAATGGAGAAAATATAAAAAAAGATGTTCCAAACTCAGAAAAAAACTAAAAGAAGCATTAAAGAGAGTATGATGCCTCAAGATCATATGTTAGGTCAAGAACCTCAAATGCAATCTTGGGATCACCCAGGATGCGATGATAAGGTAGGTAAAATCTTCGTAGTATTAAAACCATCTCCTCAGTCTTCTCCTGAAGACTTAGTACAACATACACATGCATTCGGCATGGGACAATTTGAGCCTCAATCAGTTCACGGTGTTTACGGTGATGAAGAAGAGGCGAATATAGTTGCAGAAGCAGCTACAGCTGATCTTCATAAGCATTTACACAAAGTAGAAAAGAAGAAAGATCAAGTAATTAATGAGATCGAGAAGCATATCGCTAGATTGCAGAAAGAGATCAACGATCATATGAAAGAAGCTACTGATAAGCCAGAATTATCTGAAGCACACCACAATCAAGCCGAGAGAAAAATGGGTATGATTAAAGGTTTACGCGATAAACATAGAGCTATTAAAGCAGTTAAGAAGGAATTACCTGAAAATCCATTAAAATCAATTAAGAAGTAATGAACGAATTTGCACAATTAATATCAACCCTATTAGCTTCTAGAACGCAAGCTCATATCTTCCATTGGCAAGTACAAGGAATAGGATCTTACTCTGCACATAAAGCATTAAATAAGTATTACGACGAAATCGTTGATTTGTTCGATGGACTAGTAGAGGGATTTCAAGGTAGATACGGTATTCAGAAAGGATATACTTCACCTGCTTCCTTTAAAGAAGACGGTCAATACGTAAATTATTTCGAAGCTCTATCAAAGTACGTAGAAGCTATTAGAACTAAAATTCCACAAGATTCTTATATACAAAACCAAATTGACGAGGTAGTTGATTTAATTGAAACTACTAAGTATAAGCTTATAAACTTAAAGTAATGGTAGAGGCAAAAGATACATGCTGCGGTAAATGCGGACACGTTCACGTAAAAGGAACATCGTGTCCTAAACCTTTTTTAACAGGAAAAAGCCACTGTAGTAGAAGAACTAACGAAATGCATACTATAGACGATGATGGACCTATAGAGTTTCAACAAGTAAGAGCAGATCATCAAGAGGGATTATGGGCAAATATTAACGCTAAAAAAGCTCGCGGTGAAAAATCATCACCTAAAGGCTCAAAAGCATACAAAGCAGCAGTTGCTGCAGGAAATAAATTAGATGAAGTAGACGAAATAAATGAATACTGTCCAATGTGTTTGGCAGAGTATATCATGGAAAACTATAATAAGCTACAAGAGGCAGAGTATAGAGGTAGAAAGGTTAGTTTAGGTAAACCTTTTCTAACACCAGGCGGACCAAAGAAGAGATCGGTATATGTTAAGAATGCTAAAGGAAACGTCGTTAAGGTAAACTTCGGTGATCCTAATATGAGAATTAAAAAATCTAATCCTGCTCGCAGGAAAAGTTTCAGAGCTAGACATAACTGTAGTAATCCTGGTCCAAGGGATAAAGCAAGATATTGGTCATGTAGGGCATGGTAGATAAAAAAAGGAAATAAAATGGCACAACTAAACGAACTTAAAAGAATGCAGCAATTAGCTGGATTAATTAAAGAAGATACAGCAGGTGATATTAATAAGTTTTTTGATAAGGATAAGTGGGGCGGTGCCGCACAACAAGGAAGAATTCAAAAAGCAATTCAATACTTAGTTCAAGGAAAAGACTCAGAGGCTTTGAGCTTTGTGGGTAATAATACAAAGTTAGTCGATGAATTAAAAAAGTATCTCGCTCAAATACCAAAAGATAAGTTAGATGCATTAAAAACTAAAAGTAGCGGAGAGATACAGAATATATTCCAAAAATCTATGGGTGCTATAATGGATTACCTTGGAAAGCAAGGAGTATTAAAATAATTAGTAGTAGTGGTAAAGCTTATAGATATATTAAACGAGATTCTTGAAGAAAAAGAGGATCGTTGTCTAAAAATTGCTCGCCGCAAATATGATAAGCCTTCTGCTTATAGATCTGGTGCGATTGTTAGATGTAGAAGAGGAGATATTTGGAAGGGATTAAAAGAAGAAGATTTGGTAGAAGAAAAAGAATCTTTACATAAATGGTTTTCTAGAAAAGGGGGAGATGGACAAGGAGGATGGGTTGATTGTAATACGTGCCGTGAAGTGGATGGACATAAGAAATGTAAGCCATGCGGTAGGCAGAAAGGAG